>PVIA01007283.1:0-85546 GCA_004024845.1 Tonatia bakeri
AGGATTTTTCCCTCACAGGGACCCTACTTCAGAACAAAGGATAGAGCTAATATTTACTGATGGCTCATTATAGCATAAGCACAATCCTAAGAACTTTGCATGCATTGTTTCAGTTAATTCTCTCAAAGACTTTATGAAATAGGTACTATTACTTTCACTTTACCACCCAGAGGTAAGAGCACCAGGAGCCTAAGTGACTCCTGTAACCTCAGAGCCCAGACTCCACAGAGATGGAAGAGGATCAGCACTGCAGAGGTCCTACTACTCCCCTCACCGGAGCTGGCTTCCTGCCTTTCTTCCCCACAGGGGGCGGTACAGAGAACACTCCACTAGGAACAAAGGGACTCGAGTTTGGTTCCAGGTCTGACAGGTATTAAATTTGTGACTTTGGGCAAGCTACACAACTATTGGGCCTCAGTTTCCACATCTATACAGTGAGGGCTTTTGGTTTAGGAAATCTCTAAGTTCCTTTCTAGCACTCAAATTCCAAACTCCCTCAGTATTTAAAACATCCAGTAGTAGTGCTCATAGGCCTGCCTGGAAAGTAAATACTTGTTTTTCTACTAGCTATATTATTCTTTAACCATAGTTGTTTTCAAATTTGTGACACTGCTCATTAACGATTTAGAGCTAATGAAGTTAAAAAAACTGAACTTGTTAAAAATACATGAAATGATATTTACATCAGGCAACTCTACTCTGAGGTATTTACCTGAGAAATGGAAATACATGTCCAGCCCTGACAGATGTGGCTGAGTATGTGGGATGTTGGGGTACAAACTGAACGATTGCCTGTTTGATTCCGTCAGGGCACATGCCACGTCCCCAGATGGGGGCATGTGAGAGGCTACAGGTTGAATCAATGTTTCTCTCGCAGGTAAATGTTTCTCTCCCTCTTTCTCCCTCCCTTACCCTCTCTCTAAACATAAATAAAATCTTTAAAAAAATAAAGAAAGAAAATACATGTCCAATGATCTACATGTGAAAGTTTATAATAACATAAAAAAAGTGGAATAGCCATTCAATATTGGTATGTGTATGTGTGTATAATATTGGGTTGGCCAAAGTCTGTTATGTTTTTTTCCATATGATTGCTCTAGTAGCACTTAGTTGCCTTTAACACCATTCAAAACAGTTTTGTTTCTTTTTTAAAAACCATTGAAACATGGCCCTGGCTGGTGTAGCTCAGTGGATTGAGCGCGGGCTGCGAACCAGGCATCGCAGGTTCGATTCCCAGTCAGGGCACAGGCCTAGGTTGCAGGCCATGTCCCCCAGCAACCGCACACTGATGTTTCTCTCTCTCTCTCCCTCTCCCTTCCCTCTCTAAAAATAAATAAATAAAATCTTAAAAAAAATTAAAAAAAAAAAGAAGCAAATGAACCACTGAACTTAAAAAAAAAAAGAACAACTTTAAAAAAAACCATTGAAACAGTTTTTGTTAAACTGGATTGTGACAGTTGTCACATCAGCGTGCATTTTAAAAAAATTTTATCCAAATTGGTGAATTTTTTTGCAGCTATTTTAATACTGAGGATGGGAGGAGATACACAACATTTTGCATTTCAGTTCTGTTTTTACCTTTCTTGAAATAAGCACATTTGGTGTACTGTGCTTATTTCAAGAAAGGTAAAAACAGAACTGAAATGCAAAAAAAGATTTGTGCAGTGTATGGAGGTGGTGTGACTAATCAAATGTGTCAAAAGTGGTTTGTGAATTTTCTTGGTACTATTGACATTTCAGCCAAATAATTCTTTTCTGTGAGGCTGTCTTATGGATTGGAAGATGTTTAGCAGAGTCCCTCTACCCACAAGAGCCAATGGCAGCAGATAGCTGACATGCTCAAAATATCCACATCAACAAAGTCATTGGTGAAAATAAAGAATGTGCCTTTCATTTTACGGAAAAAACTAAATGAACTTTTGGCCAACCCAATGAATAAAACATTGCACTAAATAAGCAGACACAAGAGACCACACATTGTATAATTCTATTAGTATGAAATGTCCAGAAAATGCAAATTTATAGCTACAGAAAGTAGATTAGCAGTTATCTGGGAATGGGAGCAGGGGTTAACTTTGAATGGGCATATGGGTAGGAGGGATCTTATTGGGATGATGGAAACATTTTAAAAGTGGTTTATGGTGAGGATGTCCAACTGGTAAATTTACAAAAATATCAACACTTGAAACGGGTAAATATTACCACGGGTACAATATGCCTCAATCAAGTAACAAAAAAGTCATGAATACTTGATTATACTAAAAAAAACCAAACCACATAATTTAAAAATGTATGTTTTTATCTGAAGCCCTAAATGGAAAGAGTTGCTTAAATGTTCATAAAAGTTTTCAGAATTAGTCTATCAGTCTGTCCAAATTTAATAAAATCCAAATATAGTCATACTACCAAATAAGCCTAGAGTTCATTCCTTAAATTAAAAGAATCTTAAAAAGTAACATTATTATTAATGTATGTGAAATCTACTTTATTTCCTATAAGCGGAAGATAGTTGGTCAAGTGTTCATTCGCAGGGAAAATTTAAATGCTCACCTGAAAGTAATTTCATCAGCCACTTTCTCCTCAGAATCATCCTCTGTGATCTCATACCGGCCTTTGTAGTTCATTTCTAGTCTATCCCCTAGTCTGTCTTTGACAGGTCGTTTCCGTTTGAGATGACCTTGCCCATTTTCCTCTTCCTTTGAGCCTGTTTTCTTGCCACCTTGCATATACTCATCTAGCTCTTTGTCTAATTCTGTTGTATGTTGAGACTCCCTCTTAAGTTTCTTAGCAAGCAAATAATTGTACGCCTCGCATTGTCTGCTTTTGTCAATGGTGCCTTCCATTTCCAAGATACCAAGTTCAGTGGCCACTGCATCTTGACTCTGCTCCTGCAGCACAGCACCCCATATGTTGTTAACCTTCTTCCCTCCAGCAAAAGGCGGCTTCTGGCTGCTCTGGCCAAACAGAAAAGGCTCTGGTTTGGAAGGGGGGTTAAAACATTTCTGACGCTTGCGTTTCCAAAGAGAGCTATCATCATCTGAATCAGAACAACTCTCTTCACTTGAGTCCACACCTTTAACAGTCCGATAATGAGAGACTGGTGCACAGGTTGCTGCAGTGCCCTGGAAGGGCCTCGCTGCACTTTCCCCACCTAGCGCTTTCTGCAAGAGAAAGGAAATAAATCAATTTCACGAAACACATCAACCCTATCCACTATGTGCTGTTTAAAAAGAAATTATTTAGGGACTCAGCTGAACCATTTTGTACCAGAACTGATTTTCAAAAACATCTCTAAATTCAATTCAGCCCCTACTTTTCTAAAGGTCCACAAGGGATTTCCAATTTTAAAGGTACAAACGCATATTTCTATAACTAATGCAGAACCTAGCTCTAAGTCCTCCTTCTAAAAATTACCAAAGCCCTGCATTCCCACCTTGAGATTTTCATTCTTTTCAGTCAGTCATTGTCAGAATGTTTGAAAATGACATATACACACTTGTTACTAGCAATTTAAACAGAGTTTCTTTCGTTCCAAAGATGCCCTTTCATTCATTGAAATACATCAACTTCCTTTTCAGTTTTGTGACTACACTCCTCTTAAATTAGACAGTAAACTCTGGGTAGGAATCCGTGACATAGTACTTTTAAAAAGCAAATCCCATGGCATTAATTTTACCAAATTGTGGGTCAATATATGTAAAACAACTTGAAACAGATTGTAAAACGTAATACGTTGGTATGATTTATATGCAAAGGATTCACCTCTGCTTTTGGTACTGAACCCTAAGGTATCGTTGAGCTATTATGTCCTGCAGATGAGGGCCGGGGTTGATGGAAGTCAATCAGGTAATCTTCCTCTCTTCAAAGAATAATGGCAGCTAACGTTCCTCAGGCGGTATGCTCCAATGACTCCTAACAACCACCCTATCAATGGCGTAGCATTCTCCTTCTTAGTCTACGGACCGGGTCATTAGGTTAAATAACCTGCCCCAGGTACCACAGTGGCGGTGCTAGGATTTGCAGCGGGCAGCCTGGTACCAAGACAAACTCCCATCTAGAAAACGGGGACACTAGCACAAGAATAGTGGCCCGTTATCGCCTGATAAAGCGAGGTCCGATGGGAATATTTTAGACCAGGCCCCTGAGCAAGTAATGAACTTCACTCCTAATCCTCAATCTCCGTATCTGCTCTTGCTCAGGGCAAAAATGAGCGCCGTAGGCTGTTTTGGGCGGTGCCCCCTCCGGAACATCCTAGGCGCACTGGAGTGGGGAACTCGTTGAGTTTGGAAGACGAAGCACCGCTGAGGGTGGGCGGAGAAGAAACAGCCACACGCCGGCCTCCAGGAGGCCGCGAGCTCGCGGGTCCCTCCTCTCAACGAGCTGCCGAGCCGGGGTGCACAGGGCCCGCGGCCCCCGCCCCCCGCAAGCGCTGCCTCGCGGCCCGATCTCCGCGCGCGGGGCCCAGAACCACCCACCTGCCCTTCACGCTCACCGGCACCTGCAGCGGCCTGTCGCTGGGTGCGACCGTCATGTCGGAATCCGAGTCAGAAAGCTGTCCATCTTCCATGTCGCCTGTCTCCTGCGCCATGTTCCCGTGGCGCGGCGAGTCAGGAGAGCACTTCCGGTGCGGCGGCGGGAAGGTCCGCCCTGCGGTGGCGTCTCGGGCGCCCCCGCCAGGGGGCTGTTCCCGCCCTGGCAGCCTAGGAGTGTGTGGCGGGGCCGAGAGATTTTTTGCTGGGATGCAGGCTCAAGGCTGACGGAGACGCATGATCACTACAAATTAGTCCATCGCATTACCAGGGAAATATGTGTCCTCTGCTTCAACATGACTTTGGCACGTTTTCTTCCAAAGTTGGTTTTCGAGCAATCCTAAATCTGTGCACAGACAGAGGTTATCGGGGATTCCTCCTTGGCCTCACCCTTTCACCTGGATGCCAGACCTCCGGCTTCTATTCTTGCTTCGGCGCAATCTAAACTGTTACCTGAGGTCACTGTCCTGCTAACACCTCCCAGGGTCTCCCCTCCACACCATAAGGCCAAACCCTCGGCACTGCATACAGGGCCTCTGACCTGCCCCTGAGTCCTCTCCGGGTTTCCAGCTCCTCAGCCACGGTGACACTGCTCACGTGGTTCCTCAGGCATCTTTGTTCTTTCCAGGCTCAAGGCCTTTGCAGTTGCTTTTCTGCTGTCAGGCGGCCCTCTCCAACGCCCTGACCACTCTATTCTTTGCAGATGATTCAGGTTTCTGATTGAATGTCATCTTCTCAGAGAAGCTTCTTCGACCACCACCAAACAGGAACCTCTACTGTGACCCTCCAACCCTTTTATTTTCTTCATGGCATCAACAGTCACATGCGTATTTGTTTTATTATTTGAGTTTCCCACCAAAATGTCTGTTTTATTCAGTGTTGTTTCCTCCAGTGTCCTGCCCAGTGACTGCTTGTATGTAATAGGTGCTCAAGAAATATTTATTGAATATTTTTTTACATAAAGAGGATCTTATTTTTGTACTTTTTACGATTGTGTAATCTGTTTTAAAGAAATAAACAATATAGCAATATATCCTAGACACCTTCATATACCTAAATACAAAGATCTAGTTCCATTTTAATGACTCCCTAGTACTCCATTGTGTGGAGGTACCATTATGTATTTAGTCCCCGATAGTGTACATTTAGGCTCTAGCCAATTCTGCAATTAACATATTTTTGCAAACTTGTTTTACTATTTCCTTAGATATGTTTCTATGTATGGAAAAGAATGAATACAGGTTTTTAAAAGGTGAATTTAAGACATATAAAGGAATTTTTAAAAAGATTTTACTTATTTATTTTCAGAGAGAGGGGAAGGGAGGGAGAAGGAGAGGGAGAGGAACATTGGTGTGCAAGAGAAACAACTGATTGCCTCTCACACAACCCCAAGTGGGGACTGGCCCACAACCCAGGCATGTGGCTCTACCAGGAATGGAATGAGTGACCTTTCATTTCACAGACCAGCACCCAATCCACCGAGTCTCACCAGCCAGGGTAAAACATATAAAAGAATTTAAAAAATCACCTGGTCCAATTCCTTCTTTTGATAAATGAATAGAGGCTACACAGCTAAACTATTGAAGAGCTGAGTCTTGACTCCTAACTCTTGGACAACTTTATTGTTTTACTGTTTGTACACAGGATTACAATCCCCCTGGAACTGATTGTGTATGATATGAGGTAGGAGTCAAATTTCATGCTATAATTTATGGTATGGAACACAACTAAATTTCATAGAACAGCCTCCCCTGACCCCTGAAATATTTTCTCCAATGTTTTCTTCTAGAAGTTTTAGAATTTTAGTTCTTACTCTTAGGTCCATGGTCCATTTTGAGTTAACTATGTAGTGTGAAGTAACAATCAAGATTCTTTTTTTGTATGTGAATATCCAATCACTATAGCGCTATTCATTAAAAAGACTATCCTTTCCCTCATTGGATTTCCTTGATACTTTCACTGAAAGTTGATTATTTATACAGGGGTCTATTTCTGGGTTCTCTGCTCTGTGTCATAGATCTTTATGTCTCTCTTTGCACCACTGTGAAACTTTCTTGATTACTGTAGCTTTGTAATAATTGTAAAATTGTTATAATAATTGTTAAAATCAGGTAAATTTGTTCTTTTCCCCCCTACAAAACCTGTTTTGACTGTTTTAGATCATTTGCATTTCCATTTAAACTTTAGAATCTGCTCACCAATTCTAGTATTTTGGTTGGGATTGCATTGAGTCTATAAATTAATTTGCACATTTAGGGAGACTGTCTTAGCCTGGTGCCATTACCCACTCTGGAATCATTTATTCTTTTTAAATATTTTATTAATTTATTTTTAGAGAGGGGAAGGGAGGGAGGAAGAGAGAGAGAAACCTCAATGTGTGATTGCTCTTGTGTGTCCCACACCTGGGACCTAGCCCACAACATAGTCATGTGCCCTAGACTGTGTTGTAAACTGGTGACCCTTTGGTTTGTAGGCCAGCACTCAGTCAACTGAGCCACACCAGCCAGAGCTGGGATCATTTATTGTTAATCAATAACTCTTCTTCCGATTCTGGGCTCATTGAACAACCAGATAGGTAGTAAATGTCCTGGCAGGGAATGAATTGATCAGAGGGTGTAAATGGTCAGGTTTCTGAAGATAGCCTTTCCTACAAAATAATAAGCCAGCATTCTAGTTCTAGCATCAAGTTTTGTGAATTGGATTAATATTAGTCTGCCCAGAACAACAGTGTCACTTACCCACTCTCTGACAAACCAATCAGGTTCCCAGTTTGCAATAATGAAATTGTATTCTGAGTCACTACGATTTCTCTAATTTACTGCTGCCTTGGGGCAAGGATACAAGTTCGAGTTACACCTGCCTCCTGGCCAGCTATCTTTGAAGAATGAAGATAGTTAGCATTTGCAGAGGATATCCTAAGCACAGGTTCATACTTACACTGTAATTCCAGAGTCCTTTCCTAAATCACCATCCTGTGATGCCTTTGATAAGTCATTTGAAAAGCAGAATTGGCCATTTGTAAATCCTGCCACTTTTAATATGGAATTAACTCAAGCTGTTCTGAGTTCAGTCAGTACATTTAAATTTCTATAGTGCTTTGCAGTTTTTATATAAGCTTTCATATATGATTCATTTAATTCTCTTTCATATATGAAATGTGCTTTTATAGGATTCATTTAATTTTATCTCCTCCTGCTTTGCCTCATCAAAATTCACTTTTTCCTGATCTCTTGTTGAGCAGAATTGAGTTTTGAAAAAAAGGAAGTGGAAGAGAGATGTGATCCTAGTTTTCAAGATTGGCATTTGCTGATGACTATCTTCCCAGATATGGCTGACAATCCTCAATGTCTCTCTCCTTGATTTAGTAAAAGAAGGGAGTTAACATTTCCTAAGGGCTTTATGTGTTGCTCCTAAAATTTACTGCATCTGTAGATGTCTTTTCATTTTTGAATCAAATGAGGAAAAGAGAAGGGAGGGTGTGGTGTTGAGATACATGTACAAGGAATCTTGCTGGCAGCCAGAAAGTGAGAACAATTAAATTCTCAGTTAAAATATCTGAGAAAAAAAATGAAGGAAATTATGCCCTGGCCGCTTGGCTCAGTTAGAGCATTGTCCCCATATACCATGATTACGGGTTTAATCCCTGGTCAGGGCAGGTACAAGAATCAACCAATAAATGCATAAATAAGTAGAACAACAAATCTCTCCCTCTCTCCCTCTCTCCCTCTCTCTCTCTCTCTTTCAAATCAATCAATATATATATATTTTTAAATGGAGAAAATTACTGCCTCAATCTCCGGGGTAGACGGAAGACAGTAGCTGGGTTGTTGACAGAAATTACCAATTCTGGACACGGTATCTATGCTTATTACTCCTGTGGTGAGTTCAAAGGTTCATTTTTTCTTTCTTTCTTTCTTTCTTTCTTTCTTTCTTTCTTTCTTTCTTTCATTCATTCATTCATTCATTCATTCATATAGGTGGACATGGCCCTGATACAATGATGGGAATTGTGGAGCTACGAAAGGATGAGTCAGAGATGGTACTTGCCTTCACAGGGAAAAATATAACATTTACAAACAGAAGCATTATTCAGCACTTACTGCAGTTTCTTGGTAGGTGCTTGGTATGTATCTAGTATTTGCTGAAATTATTTATGTCATACTGGTGAAAAAGACAAAGCTCAAGCTTGAATGCTGAAATGGACAGAAATGTTTGACAGGTGGAGAGAACAGCAAGGGCAGAGACACCATGAGAAGACTACATAGGTTTACATAGATGTGTTTATATACAGATTGAGATCTCAGTATTTCCCTTACATAGGATAGGCCCCATGGCCGTGGAATTAGATGGGAAATGGGATGGTAGTGGAATGGATATTGTTGGAAGATAGAAGCAACTGAGAATGAAGAAAACTGATAAAAACTGTCTTTGTTTTTCAAAAGCAAGAATATACTCAGGCAGGATATTTAGAAGGAAGTGTAACATTTTCATTAATTAGAAAACTCTAATTTGTAATATAACAAAGTAGTGAAAACAACCTCTCCCTCCCTTTAGCCAAACAAACAAACAAACAAAACCCCTCCTTTGGTTATTCCATGGAACAGCGGTGCCACCATCGGGAGGGAGCTAGTTAGAAATGCTGATTCTCAGACCCCAGCCCAGAACCACGGATTCAGAAAGTGCATTTAACACTATGGCCAGATAATTACATACACATTATAGTCTGAGAAGCCCTGCTCTAACCTACTGTACTTGAGAGCCAGGATTTTGCTGGAAACAACCTCTAGCTGGTGCCGCGGCTTCCGGCGTCTTTCACTAGGTGGCAGTAGCCCTCTCGTTTCTTTTCTGTAGCACCCACTTTGTTCCAGACCTAAAAATGAAGCTCAGGGTGCAGACTGGAGCAGGCCTGGAGGCGGCGGGGGGCGTGTCCAGGGCGGGGCCGGGCCTGCCCAATGGGTTCTCCCGGGCGGGGGGTGGGGCTCTATTTCAGCTGCTCCCTAGGCCGCAGGCGCGCTGTGGCTGTGCTTCCGAGGGTCGGTATGTGGCTTGTGTCCCGCCAGCTGTGTGTGCACGTTGCAAGGCGGAGTAAGCTCTTAGGAATTTGGAACAGGCCTGCCGCCTTCATGTCCACTCTGCTCATCCATCAGCCCCAGTATGCTTGGCTGAAGGAGCTGGGGCTCCGCGAAGAGAACGAGGGCGTGTATAATGGAAGCTGGGGCGGCCGGGGAGAGGTATGCGGGCGTCCCGGGAAATCTCTGCAGCTTCAGTTCGCTCCGGGAGGCCGGGCGGGCTCTGCTCAGTCCCACTCCCCACTGCTCCTGTAGGTGGTTGTACTGGGTGGGAAGTTTCTATGCTCCACAGCAAAAGTTTTCTCATGTAAGGTGCCTTAAAAAATACCCCTAGGTTTTAGGTCCTCGTGTGCTGTAGAAAGTCGATTCGATGCCATTTTGGAGCTGGTTGGGTTTAAACTTTTCACGCTAACTTGAAACCTTACCTTGAAGTAGAGTTATGCGATCGGTAGTGAGAAATGCCGCACGCTTAACGGTGGAAATGAATTTTGGTCTTGACTGCGGTTCCTCAGATATGACATGTGCCACAGGTAATGTTTTACACTATAGTTTTATATTGCCTTGTTTTCTGAAATCCTTTGGAATTAGCAAGCTCGGGCTTCCTGGAATTCTGTCATGTCTTCACCGGCTTTTCCGCATTTCTCAGTTTCCAGAGCCTAACACCATGGCTAGCACCCAGGTAGTGCTCAATAAAACGTTTTATAGAATACGATGGGAAGATAAGGTGATTGTCGCCTAGATTTTTTTTTTTTGAGAGTCGCATAAAAAGTTTTTGTAAGGAAATGTTATATAACATACAACAAACTTTGTGCATGTTATATAATGAACCTGCTTTGTTAGAGGAAACATCTTCCTTTTGGTGACTGCAGGAAACCCAAGTGGTTTTAGTACCCTTCCTCCCAACTCCCAATTGGTAGTTTCCTGTTCGTTTCTTTTTTCCCCATTATGCCATCTAATCATTAGGTTCTTGGATAAAATATTTCCTGCTGAAGGCATTTTTTTTTCTAGTTGACTTTTTCAACCAGACCTTTTCAGTTTGTGTGGACACAGTCCTTTCCCAGAGTTTGGCCTTGGCTGTCTTACCTTATGACTAGAGGCTGGGCAGAGTAAGGGACAGAAGGAGTAAGTAAAACTCAAGTTCGGTCTGTTGTTAATGGAAAAAGATGAAATAACACTTTTGTGTACCGAATACTTAGATGACAGGGATGGGTTTTGCCAAAAGGTGGTTCTGAATGTTTAGGTCAAAATGAAAAGGTCTGTAGTGTGGCTTATTTGTAACAAGTTAAGCTTCCAAGTGTGGGTATTGTATCTTCATCTTTTTTCTTCTTCCTCCTTTTTTTCTTCCCTCATTTGGTCTGCTCCCCCAATTTTGGAAGGGATTACATTTTCTACATATGGTGGTCATCTTTTTGTTTTTAGGTTATCACAACCTATTGTCCTGCTAACAATGAGCCAATAGCAAGAGTCCGACAGGTAAGTACTTTTGTTTTTCATGCAAACAGTTTATGTGGAGTTAGTGGGAGTGATCAAGAGCAATACAAAATCAGAAAATCAAAGAACAGTGTGTTTCTTTTTCACTGACATTTAAGAATGCCTAGGAGAGACTGTCCACTCTTTGGATGGAGGTGTGTGTGCCCTGGAAAAAGTGAACCACCATGAAGACTAGGAAGGAAGAGAGGGGTTCCCTTTAAGGCAGGGGTGTCAAACTCATTTTCACCTGTGGCGGGGTGGTGCACATCAGCCTAGCGGTTGCCTTCAAAGGGCCAAATGTAATTTTAGGACTGTATAAATGTAACTACTCCTTAACTAGGGGCAAAGAGCTTGGTGCTGCTGCCAGGTAGAAACAAGGTGCCAGGTGGGATAAAACAAGGTGGAGGGCTGGATTCAGCCTGTGGGCCTGGTGTTTGCCACCTGTGCTTCAAGGCCTTGCTTCTGAATCACCTGGGGACTTCTAGGGTGAAGGTTCAGACCTCTTAAATCTGGGTTGGAGGCCAAGGTTCTGCTATTCTAATACACCCGGTGTTGTTTGCAGATGATGCTGATGGACCTTGCTTTGAGAACCAAGGCTAAAAAAAGCACAGTTAGATTCTAAGGGGTCCTACTGGGTCCCAGCAAGCTTTTGGAAGCATAGGCTGTGAAAATCATTCCAAACCACAAACCTTAGGGTTACCCAGAGATTTCTAATTCTTTTCCAGAAATAATCTGTGTTTTCTTAGAAGAGGATCACTACCCTTTTCTCTACCACCACCCCCCCCTTTTTTTTAAGAGAGACGGGAGGGGAGGGAGCAAGAGGAGAGAAACATCAGTCTTGGAGAGTCCCAACCAGGGACCCAACATGCAACCTAAGTAGGTGCTCTGACCAAGAATCGAACCAGGGACCTTTTGCTTTGCGGGATGACACACAATCAACTGAGCCTCCCTGGTCAGGGTTCCCCTAGTTCTTTTTATTAATTCTTTTAATTTATTTTTTGTTGTTCCCACCCCACCCAAACTCCTCAACTTTTAATTTAGGCTAGCATGGCTGACTACGAAGAAACTGTGAAGAAAGCCAGAGAAGCATGGAGAATCTGGGCAGACGTAAGTACAGAGGCCATGGCATGATCACTCACCTACTAGTACATGAGTGAGATAAAGAAACATCAGAACATCGGAAAAGCAGGTCACGCCCCCTTGCTGAACCGGGAGCTCTTTGGGGGCTGTGATAATCGCCTGCTGTAGTCTTAGAATAGTGCCTTTTACATATTTGGCCTTCACTGTGAATTGGTCATTTTAAATGTATTAAAACTCTTGCTGATGTAGCATAAATTCATGCTATTGACTACTCCTTATTCACCAGTTTGTAATTAAGCACAGTGCAAGAAATAGCTATACTAAACATATCCATTTGCTTCTTTTCCCTCCCTGCCACTTTTGTAAGGGGTGGGGGGGTGGGGAGTACCTCTAAAATAGGTCCGAATTTCTAGTTCACAGGGCATTGGTGGCAGCTCCTTCAAAGGGCAGGGGCTGGAGTTCCTCAGCTGTCAGATCAGGCTTTGAGACAGATTCTGCCTCCTTTAGCTCTGTATCCATCAGGGGCTACATGCACAAGTGTAGGGATTGTCCATTGGAGCTTGGCCCCGCTGAGCTGTCCTTAGATGAGGGCCAGGCTCTGGAGGAGGGGAGAGTAAAGAACAGTGATAGCCTGGATCTCCCAGTACTCCCTCACCTCATCCTGCATGTCCCTTTTGGTCTGTCACTGAAAATTCTAGGATGGAGGCTGTTGGAGTATCCTGGGTGGTTAACCCAGTGCTATACCTGGACAAATTACTTCACCTCAGTGTGTTTCGTCCTGCAAAAATGAGAGACCTGTGTGCCTATTTCTGAGTTAACCGGGGTAAAATGAGTTAATCATGTAAAATGCTTACAGGAGAGCCTGGCATGTGACAAGCCTCAGTAACCTGCCAGTGATAAACCACATGCCGGTGGGTGTGGGACTGCTGAGCCCAGAGTTTTCTCTGAGTCAGTGATTGCTAGGAGGCCTCGGGGAGGGGCAGACTCTCCAGGAGAGCCCTGGGTTGGATGTAGCTTTGTTGTTTGCTAAGTGATTGCTTCTGTGTAAACCATGAGGAACATTTTTCCTCTACTTCACTAATTCTGGCCATAAATTAGGCTCAAGTTTCAATGATACACAATCAAAACTATCTCTGAGCAGATTTTCCTGCTCCAAACAGTTGTGCCAAGTAAAAGTTTACCCAACCTGGGTAGAGACCAGTGTCCAGAGCAGAGTCATTACTGTGATGTTTAAAATATAACATTTCTTCTTTAAAAAATTATATTTTATTGATTATACTATTACAGTTGTCATCATTTTTCTCTCTTTGTGCCCCCCCTTTCCACCCAGCACCCTCATTCCCTCAGGAAATCCCCACACATTGTTCATGTCCGTGGGTCATGCATGTAGGTTCTTTGGCTGCTCCATTTCCTGCACTGTACTTTACATCCTCATGGCTATTCTGTGACTACATATTTGTACCTCTTAACCCCCTCACCTCTTCACCCATCCCCCACATCCCCCTCCCATCTGGCAACCATCAAAATGTTCTCTGTATCCATGATTCTGTCTCTGTTCTTGTTTGTTTAGTTTTTTAAAATCAATTTTTGATAGATATGTACTTATTGCCATTTTATTGTTCATAGTTTTGATTTTTTTTTGTTAAACAAGTCCCTTTAGGGTTTTTTATAAGAATGGTTTGGTGATGATGAATTCCTTTAGTTTTTTCTTGTCTGTGAAGCTCCTTATCTGCTCTTCAATTCTAAATGGTAGCTTTGCTGGGTAGGGCTGTCTTAGCTGTAGGTCCCTGCTCTTCATAACTTGGAATATTTCTTGCCAGTCCCTTCTTGCCTGCAAAGTTTCTTTTGAGAAATCAGCTGACAGTCTTGTGGGAACTCCCCTGCAGGCAAATAACTACTTTTAAGATTCTCTTTGTCTTCAACCTTTAGCATTGTAATCATGATGTGTCTTGGAGTGAGCCTCTTTGCGTCCATCTTGTTTGGGACTTTTTCTGCTTCCTGGACTTATATATGTCTACTTCCTTCACCAAGTGAGGGAAGTTTTCTTTCATTATTTTTTCAAATAGATGTCCAATTTCTTGCTCTTTCTTTTCCCCTCTGGCAGCCCAGTGATGTGAATGTTGGACCACTGGAAGTTGTTGCAGAGGTTGCTTACACTATCCTTGTTTTGGGGGGGTTCTCTATTTTTGTTGTTGTTCTGATTGGTTGTTTTTTTCATCCTTATGTTTCAAATCATTGATTTAATTCTTGGCGTCAGACACTACTGTGTTTTCCTGTAATTGTTGTTTATTTCAATTAGTGTGTCTTTCATTTCTGACTGGGTTTTTTAATGCTGTTGAGGTCCTCACTAAGTTCATTGAGCATCCTTATAGACAGTGTTTTGAACTCTGCATCTCATACATTGCTTATCTCCATTTTGTTTAGCTCTTTTTCTGCAGTTTTGATCTATTCTTCCCTTTGGGCCATGTTTCTTTGTCTCCTTCTTTTGACAGCTGCCCTCTGCTTGTTTCTATGTATTAGGTAGAGCTGCTTTGCCTCCATATCTTGGTAGTGTGGCCTAATGTAATAGGTGTCCTGTAGGGTCTAGTGGCACAGCCTCCCCTATCACCCAAACTGGGTTACTCGAGACGCACCCTTAGTGTGGACTGAGCACTTCCTCCCTGTTGAGCCTTGATTACTGTTGCAAGGTCAATGGGAGGGATTTAGCCTGGCCAGTCAGCTGCAAGGATTGGCTGTGGCCACTCACCACCACCCTTTGCCCTCTGTGGAAGATCAGCTGTGCAGGGGCAGGGTGGTGGTGCTCTGACGTGATCTGTAGCTGTCCACTGGGGTTGCTGTCCACTGGGGTTGCTGTCCACTGGGATTGCTGGCCTGGGGTTTCCAGGGTGTTGCAAGCCAAAGTCAGCCCCACCTGTGTTCTGCCCAGGGCCACCCTGCCTGAGCTATAAAGCCATCTGAGATGGCTGCTACTTATGCTTGTCTTGGAGTATCCCAGGTGAAGCCAAGCTATGAATCCAGGTTGGCTGCTGCTAGTGCAGGTCCTGGAGCCACTAAACAAGAGGTTGTGTGGCTGGTGGCTCACTGAGACCAGCTGTTGCTTGTTTGATAGGATTTAGGAAATTATGAAGCAGAAGGTAAGACCATCCATTCATGTGAAAAAACAGCTTGGGTAGGCCAGAGTCTCAAAGGATCTCTAGGATGGGGCAAACAGTGTTAGCCAGGTTAATGGAGTCTCAGATATGGCACCAGCTTGTTAGCTCTGTGGCTCTCTGGAGGGAAGGTTTTGAGGAGGGACAACGGTCTTTGCTTGCTTTGATGCTGGACACTTCAGTTTCTCCGTGTATGTCACTGGTGCCTTTCAAGCTGCTACCCTGCTGATGGAACTCAGAGGGAGTAAGCCTGAGTAGATGAGTCCATCTTCTTTAAGAGTGCTTAAAGAGTTCTTTAAGAGTTATTGCTTGGGACTCCAGAAGTTTCTTCCATCAACTCAACCCCTGCTGGTTTTTGCAACCAGATGTTGTGGAAACCTATCTTCCTGGTACTGGAACCCTGGGCTGGGGTACCTGGTGTGGGGCTGGGACTTCTCGCTCCTGAGATATGCCTCCTGAATTTTTATCCACCACACATGTTTGCAGGACCAGCCTGCTCCGTATCTGCGCCCCTCCAACCAGTCTGGATGGATGTATTTTTTTTGATTACTTAGTTGTCAGACTTCTCTTCAACTCGATTTCTGACAGTTCTGAGTGAGGGTTGTCCTTTATTTTAGTTGTAATTTTGATGTAGTTGTGGGAAGAGGCGAGCCATCTCTGCCTATGCTGCCATCTTGACCAGAAGTAAGACCTTATTTTCTTTCTGATCATAAAAGTAATGTAATATATATTCCCTACTTTAAAAAAAAATTAGATGGTGCAGTAAATAAGAGAATCAAATATGATCCCCTTATATTTTCCCCTTATATTCTCAATACAGAATGGTTATTAGAGTTATGGTTTGGTGCATTTCCTTCCACTCTTCTATGTGGTTATTTCATAGTTATGCTTATTCTAGTTACATGCATGTATACATGATGTGTATAAAATATTGTGACCTGTGATTGCATTATGCCAGCCTAGAATTACTGCAAAAATTTTCACCATGATGTATGTATTCTTGTACATATACAGTAATACCTTAGTACTACTCATTGGTTTCAGAACTCATCAAACCTTGTACCGGTCGCATTTTGATGAGAAAAAAATGTTTCAGCACACGACACCTGCTCGGGACTTGTCACAACTACTAGAACTTGTATGAGTCATGATGTTGCCCCTCAAGAGAAAGTGCTTCATTGTTCAGTACTCGTAGGTTTTGGCCCTTGATGTGAGTTCCGGAACGAATTAACAGTGAATACTGAGGTACCACTGTACTTTTTGCAAAAAAACACAAAAATAATAATAATAGACTTATTTTTTAGAGCAGTTTTAGGTTCATAGTGTAGGGGAAGAAACATTTTTCTTTCATTCTAAGTTCTATGGCTGGTCTAATAATTAAATTGACTAAGGCAGATTAACAGAAAAACAAATTTTAATTTTGTGCATAAAGGTTCCCTCAAAGATATTAAACCGAAAGGCAACCAGGTAACTGATGCTTATATAGCATCTTGAGTGAAGGAAATGAATAGGGGTCTGGGGCTTTAATGAGCAAATGTTTGGTTAACAAATGTTTGCCCTGCTGTGCAAATGAGGCTCTCAGATATAAAAAGTTATATTTGGTATTAGCTCTCTTCCTGACACAGCCCCCCTCCCCGCCCCCGCCCCCGCTTTCCAAATTTTCTAGGAAGTTAAGGGGAGATGAAATGCTTTTCCTGAGCCTGCTGGGTCTTGGTGCCTCAGCACAAAGTAATCCACATGTCGAAGTGGCACGTTCTGTGGTGACTTGTTCTGAGCCCACTCAACAGAAAGAGGAGCAGAAAGGACGGAGTTCTCTCCCCCTTCCCCTTCACTCTTAGCAAGTTTGTTAACATCTTGCATAGTGTGGTATATTTCTATGATTGGTGAGCCAATATCAATTCATTATTATTAAATATATATATATAAAGTCCATTATTTGTATTAGGGTTTAACTCTTTGTAGACACCATTTTGAATGCCAGTGAAACATTTGACCAGAAATATCTATTACGAGTGTATATTTACCCAGGATAACTACGGTCGTGTTAGAGGAGAGAGTTAGTGTGAATTCAGAGCCTTTGCTTTTTCTGAACTGGCCTGTATATCTGTCCTCGCTCCAGGGTGGCAGCTGACGTTGTGATGCCAGCCTTGAATATTGGGCTGTACTTTGTCGTTGTGTTTGCATTCAGTATCTCATTTAACAGTCTGCCCTTACTCAGCAATGCTGGACGCCACGCTTACATCCTTTCTCGTACTTCTTGTACAGTTCAGAGCTCCCTGTAGAACAGGGGCTGCTAAGTGGGACTAGGTTGCTTTTCTGGGTGATGATAGAGTCAGTTGGGAATCTACTTATTAGAATTTGAGTTAAGTAGCTAAGTTCAGAATTTAGGGAAGACACAGAGACTCTCCTAACTGCCTGCTGGGCTCGCACTGATGGGGGCAGTGAGTTAGAGGTCGCTGGGGCCTCAAATAAGAACCAAGTGGAACCAGGTCCCCTCCTAGTCTATGCATTTTCCCTCTTGGCTCCTCATGCGTGTGGAGCCCCTGGGTGGCCATGATCCTCTGGGCTGGCCTTGCCTGTGTGAAGACAAACCACTGTTTCATTTAGTTCATTTGAGTTAAGCCTGGGATTTTTTCAAGGAGAATACTTTTCTTGAAAGGAAAAGAAGCAAAGTGTAAAAATGCGGAACACTAGTTAATAAAAATGGATTTCCCCCTCTTAACTGGAACTACCACAGAGATCATAGTTGGGAATGCTGAGTGCTGCCTGCTTTCATGAGACAGTTTTAGCTCAGAAGGCCACCTGTTTCTGCCTCTCTGCATCCCCCATGCATCTTCCTTCTTAACATCTCTGGTGAGGAAGAGCCAGGGTCTCCTCCCTCTCTCTCTATTTTTATTGATTTTAGGGAGAGGGGGAGAGAGAAAGAGAGAAACATTGATCAGCTGCCTCCCATATGTGCCCTAAATGGGGATCGACCCCACAGTTTAGGTGTGTGCCCTGACCTGGGATTGAACTGCAAGCTTTTGGAGTGTGGGTCGGTGCTCCAACCTACTGAACTGCCTGCAAGGGCCCCTAATAAGTTTTCAGTTGGACTCCCTACTTCTCCTCTTTTTGCCTCAGTCTATTCTCTACCCATCAGACAGTGACCTTAAGAGGTAAAGCAAATCATTTTGCTTTGCTTCTTAAAAACTCTTAAAGACTTCCCATTGCAGTTGGCTAAGATTCTGACTCCTTAAAAGTTTCTGACTTTAGGCATGCTGGCCTTCCCACGCAGGCCCTCAAATATGACGAGCTTTTATTTCCCCTGGATCTCTCCTACATGTTCTTTTTACCTGCTGGGAAGAATATTCCTGTGGTTGACGTTTCCTATTCTTTGGGTTTCAGCTTAAATCTCACCTCCTTAGAGATTTCCCCAAATACCATTTAGGTTAAATAACTTACCCATTTATCCCCCAAACCTGCTGTAATCTCTGTCTCAGCACCTTCCTCATTTCCTTGGACTTTATAACCCTTTTGGCAATTTGTAACTACCTGAGCCTTTTTTAATCCCTGTGCCTTCCACTAGATATTAATTAGCTCCATAAATGCCTCACTTCTTATTTTAGTCCCAGTGCTTATTAGTACTGCTGTCACAGAGTAGGTGTTCAGGAAATATTTGGTGAGCAAATGATGTGATTTGAACATATTATGGGATACCGGTTTATAAGGAAGCTGCATCAAGGGTTTGGGCATGAAGCCAGTTTGGCCCATAAAAACTCATTGCTGGGAATCGTAAAGGCATGTAGATCTTTAAGGTATTTTAAGCTTTCTGGAGTGATCCCAAAAGATTGTGTTCAACCTCTGAATTTCTCTCCTTGGCATGGTCCCTTGCTCACTAGGAACCTATCATCTGAATATTTTCTGGGCTGTTGGTCTTGGCTTTGGGGCCCGCCATATCAGAGTTCTGATGTGACCAAAAAAGTCATTTGCTTGTAGTTTGTGCTCTCACAGCACATTTACCTAATACAGCATTAGGGGCGTGAGTTTGCATTTTGCTATTTTATTTTATTTTTTATTTTAGCGGGGGCGGGGGGTGGAGGGAGAAAGAGAGGGCGAGAAACATCAACTGGTTGCCTTCTGTACCTGCCCCAGGGGAGTGCACCTGCAACCCAGGCATGTGCCCTGGCCAGGAATTGAACTGGCGACTTTTTGGTTTGTGGACGATGCCCAACCAACTAAGCCACACCAGCCAGGGCAACGAGTTTACACTTTGAATGCGACCCTAAAATTCCATTCTTTTCTTTAGGTCCCTGCTCCAAAGCGAGGAGAAGTAGTGAGACAGATTGGTGACGCCTTGCGAGAGAAGATTCAAGTACTAGGAAACTTGGTAAAGTGTTTCTGTAATAAAAATACGATCTTTTAGAGGTGAATGAGGCCTTCACGCATTTCTGTATGTACCATGGTGATTTTTTTTAAGTTTTAATTTTGATGACATACAATTTATCTGCTTTTGCTTTCTGTATATTTTTATAAAGATTTTATTAATCATTTTTAGAAAGAGGGGAAGGGAGGGAAAAAGAGAGGGAGAGAAACATCGATGTGTGAGAGAAACACCGATTGTTTGCCTCTTGCACTCACTCTTGAGTGGGCCGCAACTCAAGCATGTGCCCCGACCAGGAATCCACCCAATGACCTTTTGCTTTGTGGGACGATGCTCAACCAACTGAGCCATGCTGGTCGGGGTGTAAGATTGTGATTTTTAAGAAAAGCAATTTATACATTTCAAAAATCTTTTCTCTAGAGGAAAGATGAACACAGTGGACAGGAAAAAGTGAAGACTATTCATGGGTTTTAACATTTTTCAGAAAAAATATGAGCAGATTTTCTGAAATTCAATGCCTTCACACAGCAGACATAAACTATGTTTTGCATTTTCTGCCTTATCATTTTAATGTTTAACATATACATTTTGTTGGAAAAATATAACTTGACTTTTTATATTTTTAGGTGTCTTTGGAGATGGGGAAAATCTTAGTAGAAGGTGTGGGAGAAGTTCAAGAGTATGTGGATATTTGCGATTATGCTGTTGGCTTGTCACGGATGATCGGGGGACCCGTGCTGCCTTCTGAACGTAAGCGGTGAAGTCGCCGAAGCTCCGAGTTCTGTGCTCTGACACAGGGAGCCCCAGGAACGCCCTGGCTCTGAACGGTTTGCGAAAGAGGGATTGTGAGTGGCACATAAACGCATGAAGATATCTTTAATCTTTCTACTCAGAAATGCAAATTGAAACAGGTGAAAACATCAAATCAAGACACTTTAATTTTTAAAGTTGGAACTTGGTGTCAGCAAGTCCATGGGTGAGACACCCTATTACGGGAACTTGTAGTACATGAAGTGCCAATCCATCTGGAAAAAAATGGAGCCTTACATTTAGTGCCCGTTTCTAGAATCTAATTTATGGAAATAATCTGAAATGTGACAAAGGTTTGTGTGTAAAGATGTTCATTGTGGTGTCAGTAGGAAACATTAAGAATGACCTAAATGTCGTAAGGCAAAGGCAGCACTTTGGCTGTCTGTTAGTGGGTGATAAAAATCCAACTTATGAATTGCCTACCTTCAACACCATACTTTTATGAGAAGGTTGTTTTTACTTATTTTTAAATTACCTAATGTTACTTTTTTGAAGAGATGTTACACTCATCACAAAATTAAAAAGGAATCAAAGAGTGAAGGCTGAAAGGCACTCCCCCCGGGGACCAATGTATTCCTGTGGCGGCAGTTGCTGTTTCTGGTTTCTCGTAAAGCTTTGTAGACCTTCTCTTCCCTTCCAGGCAGATATGTGTCTTTTGGAAACACAAACATTAGCAAACTATACATTCTGTTCTATGCTTTTTCCTACTTACTGGGTCTCAGAAATTATTTTGTATTATTCCAGTAAGGTGCCTCCTTCATCTGTTTTTTATAGCAATTTGCTGTAAAAATCCTCTTTGTAACTTATTTAGTCTGTTCCCAAATGATGGATGTTTTCAGTTTTCTGAGTTACACTGTGCTGCAAGGACCAGCCTTGCACTCTGGGAAGTTTCAGTGATGAGGTTAAGGGCGTATGTGATATGTAATGTTCGCGGCTTTAATAGAGTGAGCAGACGTTCTGTGGGACCACATTGAAGATACAGGGGCTGGAAGTCTGCCAGAGTGATACCAGTGGTTATCCCAGTGTGGTGAGGTTCTTGGCCGGCTTTATTGTTGTCTTTCTATTCTAGAGTATTTTTCAAAAACGTCCACCATGAGAATTATGTTACATTTATGATCAGGAAAGAAAATAAATATATATATTATAAACTTAAATAATTTATTTTAGAGAGAAACATCGACTTGTTGTTCCACTTATTTATGCATTCACTGGTTGATTTTTGTATGTGCCCTGACTGGGGATCGAACTCACAACCTTGATATATCGGGATAGCCTGCCTGGCCAGAGCAAAAATTTATAGATTTTTAAAATTTTTATTTACTTAAAATTTTTTAAAATGTATCTGCCAGGTGCCAGGTGATCTAATAGGTGACACTTGATCAATGAGCCATAGTTCTTGTCCTCAAGGAATTTATAAGGTTATAGATTCCTTACATTTAAGGGTGAGAGGAGATAAGTAAAGAGATAATTATAATACAACATGCTAGGTACTGTGATGGGGTGTAGGATAGGATAAGATAGCCCCGAAGCTAGCCAGAGAAAGTAATCCAAGGCCTCCCAGAGGAAGTAATTCAAGTTAAGTCCACAAGGAAGGGCCAGGTGGAGTGCTGGGGCAGGAGCTGTTTTAAATAGGGAGGGAAATGAAAGCTCAGGGTGGGAGAACAGGGAGCATTTGGGGAGCTGTGCTGCTGTAGCACAGCTGGAGGGCACAGTATGAGGGGAGAGGCTTTCCTGAGAGTGAGTTTGGAATTTACCAGAAGGCAGCTCCAGTAGTGATCTGGACAATCAAAGGGTTTTAAGCAAAGGAGTGATGTTATCAGGGCTGCACTGGCCTCTCTGGGGGGAGGGATAAAGAAAGGGGGAGGACTAGACGGGAGGAGGCCATGCCAGCACGTCCTCTGAAGGGAGGTTAGGGACCCTAGACCAAAGGAGGGTCTGGCAGTGGGGTGCAGCCTTTGGCGGCTTCCCTGTTCCTAGCTTGCCCTGTGAGCATGGCCTGAAAGATGGATGGCTGGGAGCACTGCCTTTCCAGTCAGTTTGTGGTTTTCACCACGGTTTGTGAGCCATCACTCCTTGCTTTGGTTCTTCACTGCTCTGGTTGGGTGCCCTTGATTAAAATAATCAGTTCGTATGAGGATTCGGGGCATAGTGTCTATCGTTACGGTTTATAAGGTAATGTAGTAAGAGTATCTTTTGTAGTGTGCTAATTAGCGTACCCAGTCCCACTATTGTGTAAAGTGACCCACCACGAGGCATCTGGAATCCCCACTTGGCCCTGTGTACCTTTGTTCTGAAGATGAAAGATTTTAGACTTTGCTCTTACTAATTTGACTTGAATTGCATGAACATGCTTGAACACATTCCTTGCCTTCCTCTGTCCTCAGGGCCTGGCCATGCGCTCATTGAACAGTGGAATCCTGTGGGCCTGGTTGGAATCATCACTGCCTTCAACTTCCCAGTGGCAGTGTATGGCTGGAACAACGCCATCGCCATGATCTGCGGGAACGTCTGCCTTTGGTGAGACCTGCTCATTTTCTTGTCTAGTAGTAAGAGGATAAAAGGAGCCATTGTTAGGTCCTAGTATAAGTGTTTTAAATGCATTGTTTTCTACAACTCTACTCTTTCTGTTACATATTGAGTCACATCTGCCTGCTGTTTGTGAAACATTAATCTTGAATTATTACGTATTTTAACCATTGGTAAAAAAATTTTTTTTTTACTTATTTTTTTGACACAGCCTTGTCCTTCCAGTTGTTTCCACCCCAAGGGGGTGTACTGTCATTAAATTCTGACACGAACTTCCTGGATTTAGTGTCAGGCTCCTCACGTGTAAGGCCTTTGTCCTCCACAGGACTGGCTGTGGCTCTGCTTTAGATGCAGGCTGCGAGCATCCCCAGCCCCCCAGAACATCTGCAGTTCTGACCAGCCATCTGCAAAGGTGGAGGTTCCCAGAACCCTTGGTTTCAATAATTCATTAGAATGACCCCTAGGACTTGAGAAAGCATCAAACTTAATGATAGTTTTATTATAAAGGATACATATAGGGCAAGGTCTGGAAGGGTCACAGATTGCAGAGCTTCCATGCCCTCTCCCTGTGAACTTGGGACACTTCACCCTCCCAGTTGGGAGGCCCCACTGAGCTTCGGAGTCCAGATTTTTTTATCGGGGTTTTATTCCATAGGCATTATTGATTCAATCATTGACATGTGATTGGACTCAATCTCGATTCCTCCTCCCTTCGCCATGGTTGGTCTTTCTGGTGACCAACCCACCCCCATCTTGAAGCTACCTAGGGGACCCCACCAGTCACCTTGTTAGCATAACGAAGACTTCTGTCACTCAGAATTCCAAGGTGTTTTGAAGCTCTGTGTCAGAAATAGACCAGATAAATAATCTTTATTGCACTACCCTTCCCAAACAGAAAACTAAGTAACCAAGTAGGAGGAAAAAAAGAACTTGTAGTGAGTCACAACTTTCTTTTAAAGTTTCTTTTTTTTTTTTAACATTTTATTTATTTTTAGAGACTGGGGAAGGAAAAGAGAAAGAGAGGGAGAGAAACATCAATGTGTGGTTGCCTCTAACACCCCCCTGCATTAGGGACCTGGCCTGCAACCCAGGCATGTGCCCTGACTAGGAATCGAACCTGCGATGCTTTGGTTCGCAGCCTGCGCTCAATCCACTGAGCTGCGCCAGCCAGGGCTTTAATGCTTCTTCTTGATAGTAAAAGGTACTTATGATTTCCTCCAAATTAAGTTGCTTTTTTTTTTTAACCCTCTCAAGGAAAGGAGCTCCAACAACTTCCCTCATTAGTGTTGCTGTCACAAAGTAAGTATGTGTGGATGTGTAGCTTTCTTTCTCCTGGGTATAGAATAACCTCAAAAGGATGATGGACAGGCACTGAATTTTTAATGCAGTGTCAAAGTATCATAATTAGTATGGGATTTCGATCACCTCTTTCTCTTTTGGTTGTGATAACATTTTTACATCGTGTGTAGTGTTTGCAGTTTACAGAGCTCTTTCAGAGCCACATCATTTAACTCTTTGGAAACATGCCAGATGTTAAGTGTTGAGACTGAACTCTTAGAAACATTACTGTCACTTGCAAAGTAAAAGCAAATCCAACCAAGAGGAAATTTCCTTACAATTTAGGAGCTATATTTTATAACTATTCAACATGTTAATGGTTTTGATTTCTACCCAGCTAATTCTTTTATTGCTTTTGCTTTATAGACTGCTAGCAAAGCAGAAAGAAACGTTTACTATATTATTCCACGGATTCTTCTCACACTATCTAAAATGTATTATTTTATCTATTGATTAAAAAATTGTTTTATTTACTCCTATTTGAAAACTTGACAACTCTGATTATGTCATAAAATCAGTGTTACTAATTATCATCCCAGAATTTAGAGATTGTGCGTGAGAGAGTGCCTGCTGTGTGGGGTGATGATGCATCCTTCATGCTTGATTTCCTGGTTTGCATTCTCTGATTTGACAGCTGTTGGTAGAGAGCTCGTGGTGGAGTCTCTGCGTAAGGGAGTCCTTAATATCAGAGCAGTTAGGAGCACTGGCTTAGGACTGAAAAAAAGAGGATAGTATTTACTTGAGAGGAATGTGTGATATTGAGGGAAATATACCCTTTGAGTTAGGGCTGTTCAAATTAACTATTTCATAGAATTCTGTATATAAAACATAAAAATGATTAGATTCCCCAGGCAGTTTTTTAAATTAAAAAATAAAACTCAAAACAGTTAACGTGGTCATGGTGAACTGGCTTGCTGGTTTAAGCAACTGGTTTAAAATACTGTCAAGTATTTGAGGTTGTTGCTTTGAGAAGTTTTATATTTATTATTTACTTTAATCATTTTGAAGTGTTTGAAATGTTCATATAGGAACGTGGCTGATATTTTAGATAATTGAGAATATTATCTTTTTTTTAAGACTTTATTTACTGTTAGAGAGAGGGGAAGGTAGGGAGAAAGAGAAAAACATCAGGTTGCCTCTCACATGTCCCCTACTGGGGACCTGGCCCGAAACCCAGGCATGTACGCTGACTGGGAATCGAACCTGAGACCTTTTAGTTTATAGCCGGGACTCAATCCACTGAACCACACCAGCCACAGCAAGAATATTATCTTATTTTGGAATGGAAGACAATAAGTAAAATGATGCTAAATTTTGCCATTATTCAGCAAGGATGCTGCCATATCCAGGGGGAATTCTTAAATTTAACTGACCATTCAGACTCATAAGATGAACAGAGGTCACGTGTCATCCCTCTCTGTTGGATGTTCTAGTGTGCCAGGAGGATAGCGTTAGGTATTTCTTTTAATTTCTTTGTAGTGGTTTGCACAGAGGTAGGGAGATGAGATCTACAATGGACTGGAGTGGGGGTTGCCCCGACTTCATAGCCTAAGGCCCCACAGGAGCCAGGACAACACCTTGTAACAATTCCATTGGCAGGGTTTTCAGCCGCCTATAAGGGACATGCAGTTCCAAGAGTCACTACACTCAGAGAAGGCCAAAACGTGTGAAGTTCCTATTTATCGTTCTCTGGTACTTACCCTGGTCAGATGTGGTGGGCCCATCAGGGGTCGTTTTTACCAGAAGCTATGTTGTCTGTGTAGGTAGCGTTGTTGACACTCTGACATTCATCAGGCAGCCTGGGGAACAAAACCGGAGAGTTAACCCAAGGTTAGATTCTCAGGCATTAGGGGGAAGGGGTTTTGTTGCTCTTTACTCGTGGTTGCAAAGAGAAATCTGTACCTATCAAGGGCAACCAGATTACTCGTGTAGATAGGATATACACCTTAAGTCCCTGGGCAGAATTGTACAACCTGACACCTAGTGTCAGACCTGAGAGCTGTAGTCAGACCTAGCTGGATTCCTAGCTAGGATGGGGAAAAGAAAACCACTATAAAAGACATTTTTTATTAAGTTTATTGGGATGACATTAGTTAATAACATTATACGTTTCTTTTTTTTTTCCACAGTGAAGTACATTTATTAGAAAGAAAACTCCAAATAATCACAAGTGGTTCTCTTGCACAATTCTAAAATATGTCACCTGTATATTGCATTGTGTGTTCACCCAGAGTCTAGACTCTCTTCATCACCATTAATTCGACCCCCTTTACCCTCTTCATCCTCCCCCAACCCCTTCCCCTCTAGTGACCACCCTTCTGTCAGTGTCTGTAAGTTCGTTGTTTTGTGTGTTGCTTTCTGTTTAATAAGTGAAGTCAGGGTGCTCGTCTGTAAAGGGCATTTTTAGGGGGGACAGTCTGAGTATTTACTTGCATTTGCAATGGTATCTTTTTTTTTATGGAAGTGGGTATAGGATTTTGATCTTTTTTGAGATTTAAACTAAACCAATTAGAAGATAGCCAGCAAGTTGATATAAAGAATCTTTGCTCTATTTAGGCCCATGCTCCTCAGGAAGCTTATGGTGAAGATCCCTGTTTCAGAGAAAACAGAATTACTGGAGCCATTTTTAGAACTTGAAATAAGATTTAATCAGCATTGAACTGTATTTATCATTTTAACTGACAGTGTAAGTTTAGGAAGAAAGCTGTGCTTGTCTGCCGTGCTTCAACCTGGAGGAGACAAGGGAAGCTTTGCCGTGAAGTCAGCGGACTCTAGTCCTGGACTTCTTCACAGTTTTGCAGGCGGGTCCAGCTCCCTCTGCCGTGTCTCCTCAGGACCTGCTCTAGGTTTGGGGACCCCTTTCCACTTTCACCATGCAGCGCTTTTCTAGCTGGCTCTGCTTTCTGAGATGTGTTGAGACCTCTTTTTTTGCTGATGGGGATGCCCTTTTATTTTTTCATCTTTCTAGGTTTTTATTCCTTACTATTTCTTTTTTTTTATTTCTTTACCATCATTTTAACAGATTTGTAGTGAGAGACCAAAAGAAAAAAAAAAGCCCTGTGGTCAGTCAACCATCTTGAATTTGAATCAGCTATGTCCTCATAGTTTGGCAGAAAATACTTGAAGACAATACTTGATTACTTGAACTACCTGCCCAATGCTTTATGTCTTGCATATTTTGGGTTTTTTAAAAGGAAAATTAATTTTTTAAAAGATTTTATTTATTTTTAGAGTGAGGGGAAGGGAGGGAAAAAGAGAGGGGGAGAAACATCAATGTGTGGTTGCCTCTCATGTACCACCTACTGGGGACCTGGCCTGCAACCCAGGTATGTGCCCTGACTGGGAATTGAACTGGCAGTCCTTTGGTTGGCAGGCCTGCGCTCAATCCACTGAGCTATACCAGTTGGGGCTGTTTATTTTTGATTTTTAAACATTTCTTTTCAAGATTTTCTTAGGGAATCTTTTAAGTGTTTGAAAACCTCATTTCTATTTTATGAGGAAAAACCCAGTCCTGGATGTTTGAAGGGAGGGAGAGGGAGTTGAAACAGGAAAGTTGGGTGGTTGAAATTTATTCCTAGTTGTTCAAGAACCCTAAGAAATTAAACTGCTCCCTTACTTAGTAGTAACTGTTTTCCTTTCTAGGATAATAGCCAAGGTTCTGGAGGACAACAAGCTGCCCGGTGCGATTTGTTCCTTGACTTGCGGTGGAGCGGACATCGGGTAGGTCCGTGATGGAGAATATCTCCTGGGGAAGGGCCCTAGGTTGATGGACTAGAGTTATCTTTACTAGAATAACTAAGCCCAGTTGCAGCTGAAGTGCTGACCAGAAAAGGGAACCCTGGGAATACAACTTCTTCATTTAAATTTATTGTTTTAAAAAACTACCATATAATTCACATGCCATAAAATTATCTCTTTAAAAATGTATAGTTCAGTTGTTTTTAGAACATTCATTGTTGTACAACCATCACTGTTGTCTTATTTCAAAACATTATGGGGCAGGGGTCCCCAAAAGAAACCTTGTAACTATTGGCAGTCACTTCTCATTCCCCTCTCCCTAGCAATCACTAAACTACTTTCTATTTCCAGGGATATGCATATTTGGGACATTTCATAAAGTCACATCATACAATATGTGGCCTTCATGTCGGGCTTCTTTCACTTAGCATAATGTCACAGCCTCTTTTTGAACTGGAACTGACTATATAACTGCTCAGAACCATGATGAAATAGGTTGTTATTACCGGCTTAGACTTTGATTAGGTGAGGTTTCATAGAGGTCATCCTTTTTTTAAAAAAATTATATTTTATTGATTATGCTATTACAATTTTCCTGATTTTTTCCCCATTGCTCCCCTCCACCCAGCACCCCTCACTCCCTCAGGCAATCCCCCAACCATTGTTATGTCCATGGGTCGTGCATGTAGGTTTTTTGCTACTCCATTTCCTCTACTGTGCATCCCAAGGCTATTCTGTAACTACCTATTTGTACTTTTTTTTTTGCTTTTATTTAGTAGTAGTAGTAGTATTTTTTAAATATATAATCTTGCCCTGGCTGGTGTAGCTCAGTGGATTGAACGCGGGCTGCGAACCAGGCATCGCAGGTTCGATTCCCAGTCAGGGCACATGCCTAGGTTGCAGGCCATGTCTCCCAGCAACCGCACATTGATGTTTCTCTCTCTTTCTCTCTCTCTCTCTCTCTCTCTCTCCATCCCTCCCTCCCTCCCTTCCCTCTCTAAAAAAAATAAATAAATAAAATCTTTAAAAAAAATAAATATATAATCTTTATTATATTTCTTTTCATTATCATTTAGTCCCTATTTGTACTTCTTAACCCCCTCACCTCTTCTCCCATTCCCCCACACCCACCTGGCAACCATCAAAACACTCGCTGTATCCATGATTCTGTCTCTTTTCTTCTTGTTTGCTTAGTTTGTTTTTTAGATTCAATTATTGATAAATATGTATTTGCCATTTTATTATTCATAGTTTTAATCTTAAGTCCCTTTAACAATTTCATATAGTAATGGTTTGGTGGTGCTTAACTCTTATTTTTTCTTGTCTGGGAAACTATCTGCCCTTTCGTTCTAAATGATAGCTTTGCTGGGTAGAGCAATCTTGGCTGTAGGTCCCTGCTTTTCATGACTTTGAATATTTCTTGCCAGTCCCTTCTAGCCTGATGAGTTTCTTTTGAGAAATCAGCTGACATCTTATGGGAATTTCCCTGTAGGTAACTAATTTCTTTTGCTGCTTGTAAGATTCTCTGTATCTTCAACCTTTGGCATTTTAATTATGATGTGTCTCGGAGTGGGCCTCTTTGCATCCGTCTTGTTTGGGTCTCTACTTCCTGGACTTGCATGTCTGTTTCTTTCACCAAATGAGGGAAGTTTTCTTTCATTATTTTTTCAAATAGATTTCCAATTTCTTGTTCCTTCCCTTCTTCTTCTGCCCTCCTATGATGTGAATGGACCTCTTGTAGATGTCCCAGAGGCTGCTTACACTATCCTTGTTTTTTTAGATTCTCTTTTCTTCTTGTTATGGTTGGTTGTTTTTTGCTTCCCTATGTTCCCAAGCATTGATTTCATTCTTTCTTCATCCACTCTTGTTTCCCTGGAAATTGTTCATTATTTCAGTTAGTGTAGCCTTCAATTTTGAATGGCTTTTTTTATGCTGTTGAGGTCCTCACTAAGTTCCTTGAGCATCCTTGTAACCAGTGTTTTGAACTCTGCATCTCATACATTGCTTATCTCCATTTTGTTTAGTATTTTTTCTAGAGTTTTGATCTGTTCTTTCATTTGGACCACGTTTCTTTGTCTCCTTGTTTTGGCAGCCTCCCTGTGTTAGTTTCTATGTATTAGGTAGAGCTGCTTTGCCTCCATATCTTGGTAATGTGGCCTAATCTAGTAGGTGCCCTGTAGGGTCTAGTGGCACAGCCTCCCCTATCACCTAAGCTGGGTTACTTGAGGCGCACCCTTAGTGTGGACTGAGCACAGCCTCCCTTGTAGTTGAGCCTCAATTGCTGTTGACAGGTCAATGGGAGGGATTTAGCTTGGCCAGTCAGCTGCAAGGACTGGCCGTGACCACTGACCACCACCCTTTGCCCTCTGTGGAAGATCAGCTGTGCAGGGGCAGGGTGGTGGTGCTCTGACATGATCTGTAGCTGTCCACTGGGATTGCTGGCCTGGGGTTTCCAGGGTGTTGCAAGCCAAAGTCAGCCCCCACCTGTGTTCTGCCCAGGGCCACCCTGCCTGAGCTATAAAGCCATCTGAGATGGCTGCTTCTTGTGCTTATCTTGGAGATTCTCAGGTGAAGCCAAGCTGTGAATCTAGGCTGACTGCCGCTAGTACCAAGCCTAGGCCAGCTGTGGCGTGTTTGAGAGGATTTAGGAAGTTGTGCAGCCAAGACATGCCATTCATAGGGAAAGCAGCTTGGGTGGGCCCAAAAGCTGGGTGGGGTAGAGTCTCTGGGGTTCTCCGAGGAAGGTCAAACAGTGTTAGCCAGGTTGATAGAGTGTCAGATATGGCACCAGTTTTCGGGCTGTGTGGCTCTGAGGAAAAAGTGTTTATAAAAGAAACAATAGCCTCTGCTCGCCTTGATGCCAGACACTTCAGTTTGTGCCCGTACACCACTGTTGCCTTTCAAGCTGCTACCCCAGTGCTGGAGGTCAGAGTGAGTAAGTCTGAGTAAATGGGTCCATGTGTGGGTTCTTTTAGAGGAGCTGCTTGAGGATCCAGAAGTTTCTTCTGCTGACTTAATCCTCTCTTGTTTTTTTACAGCTGGAAATTATAGGGACTTACCTTTCTGGCATTGGAACCCTGGGCTGGGGGGCCTGGTGTGGGGATGGGACTCCTTGCTTTGGATATATCCCTCCTGAATTTTTATTTTTATTATTTTTTAAGATTTTGTTTATTTATTTATTTTGAGTGGGGGAGGAAGAGGGAGAGAAACATCAATGTGTGGTTGCTTCTTGTTCACCCCCCTACTGGGAACCTGGCCTGCAACCCAGGCACATGCCCTGACTGGGAATTGAACCAGCGACCCTTTGGTTTCCAGGCTGGTGCTCAATCTACTGAGCCACACCAGGGCTTGGTTTTTATCCACCAATCATGGGTGTTGGACTAGCTGTTTTATATCTGTACCCTTCCTATCAGTCTGGATGGGTGTGATTTTTTAACTCTGTAGTTGTTAATGGAGTTGTGAATTCCATTCAACTCTATTTCTGGTGATTCTGAGTGATAGTTGTTCTAAATTTTGATGTGGTTGTGTAAAGAGGTGAGCCATGTCTGCCTGTGCCACCATCTTGACTGGATGTCCTTGAGGTCAAGTCTTATAACTTTTACTGGTGTGGTTGAAATGTTAGTATCCCTCTTGTCACTTTTTTCATACTAGTCTTCTTACTGAGTGATCTCTAAAATGAACAATTAGTTACTCCTTTGTTCTTTTTTTTATAAGTGAAAATGTGTATGGTATATTATCTAAATGCTATTTACAACATGAGTAGTCTGTTCTTTTACCAACTCTTCTTTTGCCTTCTGAGCATCCGGTCCTTGACTTTGACCTTAGAGTAGCTGCAGTAATTGCACTAGTGTGTAGGAGTGCATTAGAGAACAGCTGCCTTGGGTGTCGGTGCTTGTGTTTGCTGGGCTGAGCCTGTGGAAGCCTGCGTGGGTGAATTCATCAAGCTCTTCATGCCCTACATGAGACTGATGCTGTGGCTACCCTGCCTGGCCCACACCAAGCTTTTGAAGCACCAACTATGAGCAAAGAGGTTCAAATCATTACTGTCTGGAAATTCTGGCATAGCCTAAATTTATGTCATCTTCCATGAGAGATACTTAGGATGTATCCTTACACTTTTTAGATTTTTAATTCTTAAAGAAATTAGTAGTTTAAGAGTCTGCAAGATAACTGGGATGCTCCTCAAAGAAATGCTAAGGTCACTTTGTCTCTTCACCCACTCAGTACTGGAAGGACTTTCTTCCATAACAATGATTTCCATTTATAGAGAGCTCATAGATAGAGGTTAGCCTATTCTGTTATATGGTTCTACTTGTGAAAATCTAGTTCATTTTCAAGGAGACCTTCCCATGTTCTGTTGTAACTGACTGCCTTTCCGAGAGTCCAAGTCAGGGTTTTCTGGCCAGTACCATTAGGTGGCACCATTTCTGGGTTTCTCTGCTTGAGTGACATTGTCTGTTGCCTCGTAGCACTGCAATGGCCAAAGATGAGCGAGTGAACCTGCTGTCCTTCACTGGGAGCACTCAGGTGGGAAAACAGGTGGCCCTTATGGTGCAGGAGAGGTTTGGTAAGTGTTGGCTTTCTAATGAGGATTTTATAACCTCAGGGGTATGGATGTGAAATCTAAAAGGTGTTTTTTTCCCCATAGAGATACCGGCCATATTTATTTGAGTGTCCAAGAAAAAGAAGGGTACAGTTATTAGTGGGTTAATATTAGGGCAATCACAAATTTAAATAGCATAGTTTGGAAAAAATGTCATTTTCTCTCTAAATGATTATAGTAGTATCATATCAAATGTATTTATTAAATTCTATCAGACTTATTTGGCAAATTGAAAAAAAAAAACAACCCACAATTTAGACAGAATCACTGAGTACAGGACCTATAGAGAGTGTGGAATAGAAGATTTAAATGTGTTCTGTCATTTATATAAACATAGCTTTGTATGTTCTACTTTACGAGTGATTAAAAAAGATTTTTAAGGATAATACTGACTGTCAGTTTTTGGCTATCATGAACATAGACTTCAACAAGGGGGACTTGACTAGGTAATCTGCCAGCCCTTTTGCATTTTGAGCATTGCTTTTAAAATGCAAGTTTACAAAAAACTATTAGAGCTAATAAGATCAGCAAGGATATAAGATCAGTAAATAAAAATCAGTTACATTCTATATATTAACAGTGAACAATCTGAAAATGAAAAACATCCATATAATAACACAGCATCAAAAAGAAGAAAATACTTAGTAAATTCAACAAAAATTGTGTAAGTCTTTCACACAGGGTGCTATAAAGCATCATTGAAAGAAATGATGCTTTATAGCATCATTTCTTAAATAAGAAAATGGGATGACTTAAATAAGAATAAAGTCATCCCATTTTCACTTTTTTGAAAAGTAAATATTGTTACTGCCCAAGATCAGTGTTGTGCAAGGGCCCTACAGACTGAATGCAGTCCCTTGCTAAATGTCGGATGGCTTCTCTGTGGAAATTGATGAGCTGATCCTAAAATCACATGCGAATGCAAAGAACCCTGAATAGCCAGAATAATCTTGGAAAAGAGGAACGAAGATGAAGGACTCACACTACCTGACTTCAAAACTTAACTGCAACTACGCTAGTGAAGACAGTGTGGTACCGGCATAGGGACAGACAAAAGGTCAATTGCATAGAATTAACAGTTCAGAAATAAACCCTTACCTTTCTTTACGGCCGGTTGATTTTGACAAGGGCACCAAGACATTTCAATGAGAGAAAAATGGTCATTTTTTGTAAAGATTTTATTTATTTATTTATTTTAGAGAGGGAAGGGAGAAAGAGAGAGAGAGAAACATCAATGTGTGGTTGCTGGGGGCCATGGCCTGCAACCCAGGCATGTGCCCTGACTGGGAATCAAACCTGCAATGCTTTGGTTCGCAGGCCGTGCTCAATCCACTGAGCTACGCCAGCCACGGCGGAAAAATGGTCATTTTAATAAAGGGTGCTGAGTCAACGAGATATCCACATAAATATGTGTGAGGTTGGACCTCTGCCTCACTTAGTGTGCAAAAACTAACTGGGTTGGACCCTTACCTCACCCAGTACACAAAAACTAACTCAGAATGTATCAAAGACCAAAATATGAGTTAGAACTATACAACTCTTAGAAGAAAGCACAGGAATAAGCTTTTATGACCTTGGGTTAGGCAGTGGTTTCTTAGCTATGACTCTTAAAGCAAAAGCAGAAAAGGAAATAGTGGTAAATTAGATTTCATCAAAATTAAAAAGTTTTGTGCTTCAGAGGACACCATTCAGTAAAAAGGACAGCCTGTGGGACGGGAGAAAACATTTGCGAATCTTACATGATAAGGGACTTATATTTAGAAGGCATAAAGAACTCCTACAACTCAACAATATAAGACAGGTAACTCAATTAAAAATGGGCAAGGGTTTTGAATAAAAACTTCTTCAAAGAAGATACACAACTGGCCAATAACTATGTGCAGGAGCACTCAAGATCATTAAGTCCACTCTTCCCACCATCAGATTCCTCTTCTCATCCTTCTGTCGTCGTCTTAAAAAAATGTATCTGCCTGTCTAAAGTTACAGGTGCTTTTCTTGGAGTGTGGGTAGGGAGCAGAGAGAAGGGGAAGGATGTAGGAAGTACAGTTCCTCTCTTCTGCCACAAAGTACTTGAAGCCAGGCAGGAGGAGCCGGTATTAGGTGTCGAATCTTTTGTTTTCCTTTCCTTTTTTTGCCATCTAGTACAGTGCTCCGCTGTAGCCAGAATCATCATTCAATTAACTGTTGCAGAGACTAGAGTTGATGTAGCATTCAGTGACTTTTGGTAAGAGCAGTCTTATCGCCTTATAATTAATTCACTGGATGCTTAGTGGTTTTAGAATGGTGGACGTGAGAGCATACTCTCCTGCTGTCACATTCACTCCTGATATCACAAGTAAATAAAAGATATTTGTATAGAAGCTGATTTTAAAATGCATTTAAGGGAAAATAAATGTATGTTCCAAAGATGTAGTAAACACAGCTCTGAAATCGAGGCAAATAAATTTTAAGTCTTTATGCTGGGGAGTGTATGGTCAGAATGGCATTCAGAGTGGGCTCTGTGACTTGCCTGGAATATAAGTTGGCCGTATATGTAGTAGCCCTTATATCCATGCCCTTTGGCCCTGACCTAAGTAAATATGAAGTAGATATTCAGCAATCTATATATTGAACACTAGAGAAGTAACTAAATAAAATTTGGAACATCATCATGATGGATACTATGTAGTGATTTAAAGAAAAGTGGCTCCTAATAATTTTAAGGAGAAGGTATAACATTAATCAGAATACAAATCAAAGTTAATTAGATAGTATGATCTCAACTAAATATAAATGCATAGGAAAAAAGATCGGAAGGCACTATAACAAAGTATATAGAAAGATTTCATGGTGACCTTTGGTCATAGGTTTTTCCTGCTTCATACATTTTGCTCTTTAAAAAAATAATTTTCTTTTTTTTAAAAAAGATTTTATTTATTTTTAGAAAGAGGGGAAAGGAAGGAGAAAGAGAGGGAGAGAAACATCAATGTGTAGTTGCCTCTTGTGTGTGCTTTACAGGTGTCTTACTGGGGACCTAGCCTGCAACCCAGGCATGTGTCCTGACTGGGAATTGAACCGGCGACCTTTTAGTTCTCAGGCCAGTACTTAATTCACTGAGCCACACCAGCCAGGGCTAAAAAAATAACTGTCTACAATGAGCACATCAATTTTAAGCTGGGTTTTTTTTTTTTTTTTTTTTGTGGTAAAATATATAAAACATGAAATTTACCATTTTAACTATTTTTAAGTGTGCTGTTCTATGGCATTAAGCATATTTACATTGTTATACAACCATCAACAACATCAATCTCCAAAATTTTTTTGTCTTCCCAACCGAAACTCTGTGCCAATTAAAAGCTAACTTCTGGCTGGTATGGCTCAGGTGGTCGGAGAGTCATCCTACAGCCAAGGGGTTGCATGTTTGATTCCGTCAGGGCACGTACCTAGGTTGTGGGTTCAATGCCCGGTCCAGGCATGTTTGGGAGGTAGCTGATGAATGTTCCTCTCTTACATGGTTGTTTTTCTCTCTCCCTTCCTCTCTCTGCAAAAGCAATGAAGGAATGTCCTCAGGTCAGGATCAAACAAACAAACTCCCCATTTCTGCCTTCCCCTACCCCCTTGGCAACCATCATACTATTCTACTTTTTGAGTCAATGGATTTGACTATTCTAGGAATCTCATATAACTAGAATCAGACAACATTTGTCTTTTTGAGACTGGCTTATGTCACTTAACATGATATCTTCAAGATTCATCCTTGTAGCATGTGTCAGAATTTCTATTATTTTAAAGCTTGAATTTTATATATATGCCATATTTTTTTTATCCATTCATCTGTCAGTTGGACATTTGGTTTGCTTCCATCATTTAGTCATTATAACTAATGCCGTTGTGAACACAGGTAATCTGTTTGAATTCCTGCTTTTACTTCTTTTGGTTATGTACCCAGAAGTTGAATTGCTAAGTTGACCATGTGGTAATTCTGTGTTTAATTTCTTGGGAAATTGCCATATAGTTTTCTATAATGGAAAACATAGCATTTATACTAACTTGGGGTTTTTTGGACATAACATCAAACTTAGAGAAAAGTTATAACATACACAAGTAATTTCTATACACCTGAACAGATTCACCAATGCTTCCATTTTGCCCCATTTCCTTTATCGTTCTTTCTCCAGGAACACACATTCATGTACATTGTGGTTGCATATTATTTTTGAACCATTTGGAGAATGTTGAAGACCTTGTGTTCCTTTACCACTAAATGTTTCAGTGCATTTCCTAAGAACAAGTACATTCTGTCATACAGCCACAGTCCAATTACCGAAATCAGGAAATTTGATGTTGACTCAATGTTCATGCTGTGTTTTAAATCAGGAAATAAATTAAAACATAATTGGGATAGGTTATGATTTGAGGCCATTTATCTCGTGCATTAAATACTAAAATAGGCATCCATTTGTGTTTATATGTTTTTTAAAGGGAGAAGTTTGTTAGAACTTGGAGGAAATAATGCCATTATTGGTAAGGCTGCCCTTTGTTTTCATTTTGTCTTCCACTAGGAATATCTTCAGTAGTTGTCCTGAGTACATACACCTTGTTCAAGAACTCCTCTGTCCTGTGTTGTCTGTGCCAAGGCCTAATTCACATGTTTAAGATTTTACTCATGAGACAGGACACAATGGTTTGAGGGCAGAGGTAACTAGGAAGGAAAAGGGTTCACGTAAACGTAACCTGGGCTTAGAACCTGTGTGTGAGACTTCCTAACGTGGCCTTGTTTCTTGTTTTTCCTTCTCCTATTTTCTGAAAACTGGCCATGTGTGTCTCTAGAATGAGTAAGTAACTCTTATGTGACTTGTTGATTACATTGGATTTCAAAAACACTATTTTATCTTTAGTGGAATATTTAGTGCTTTTGTAACTGAGAAGGAATGCTTTCTTAAAGCATTTTAATAATTTATCTGTAGACAGTGATATTACTTCTGTTTTTCAATTATTTGGCACAAAAGGAAATAGTCTACCAATGTAACTGGATAATATAATGAATATCAGTAGTTTGAAACTTAGTAAAAGCATGGATTTTGTGATAAAAAGCAAAATTTACTAATTTGTATATTGCCATCATTGTGTTTAAATGCCTATATATTTGTGGTATATAGAGTTTAAAAAGTATATGGCAAAGGGTTTGTTCGAGATGAACTTCTAATCTAGTTAAAGAAAGATTTAAAAAATACAGTTAGGACTTAGTGAGCACTGGGTATTGGCTAGGTACTGTGCTCAGCTGTTTCATGTGTATCGTTTCATTTAATCCCCACAATAATCCCACAAGGGAGATACCTCAAAGAGGTGGAGGAACGAATGAACTCAAGTACAGAGAAATTTGGTTTTGCATCGATCTCTTCAGAGGAACAGAGGAAGCAGAAAAGTGCCCTTTGTGTGTGATCACTTTGAGATTTTTTCCTTAGTGGGGTAAGGTAATCTGGTATAGGAGTAAAGAGCTTGAGGGGTTTCACAGATTTAGAAATGCTTCTGTAGAGGGGCAGCAAGAGGCATTTAAAGACATGGACCAATGCAGGTGAAGATTTGGATGTTAGAGAGTGAGTCTGATGGTGAGGATAATCAGAAGCTTCCCGTTACTCTCTCTATAGGCCCAGGGAAGCTGGTGTCAACATGAGCCTTGGGGTTCAGACTGGAGGCAAGTAAAGCTGACAGAAAGGATGGGGTCTTAGAGAAGAGACTACAATGAGGCTACAGAGGAGGCTTACTCAGTATGAGAAACTCTGAGAATTGAAAGGTGAGGAGGTCAGACGAGCGAGAGCCTCCATGTACATCTGCACTTGGATAAAGACTGTAGGGCTCTATTCTCACGTAATTTTCTCTGGATGAAGAGTGGCCTCTGCAGTGTGAACGTGCTTATTTTACAGGGATCATTCTGATACTCTGTTACTGCAAGTCCTCTAGTAAAGGCATCACTTATACCAGTTAGCAAGTACCTTGTCTGCCTGCTTCACGGCACTGATGGGTGTGTTTGTGCTTCTCTAAGCCTTTGACGATGCGGACCTCAGCCTAGTTGTTCCTTCAGCTCTCTTCGCCTCCGTGGGGACAGCCGGCCAGAGGTGCACCACTGCGAGGCGCCTGGTGAGTGTGTCTGCGTAGTCACATGAGCTTGTCCTGCACTTCGATCACCACTTTCTAACCAATTGTATAGGGAGGTGTCCTAGAAGTATTGTTGGAAACATGGACTTCCTGGATGTTGTTGGCAAATACGTGGCCCTATTCTCTCTTCTCCGCTCATGGCACGTGTTGCCAGTCAACCAGGGATTCGCTCTGATTGGTTGGACTTGGACTGAGAGTTGAGGCCATTCTCAGTCCCTCACCCAGATCAACATGAACAAAGTCCAATGTCACTTAGAGATTAAAACAAGCTAAATATTTGAAAAATTCTAAAAGTGTCAGCTGAAAGATAGCCTTGTTTGTTTGTTTTATTTTAAATAGAAACATTTAAAGACTTTAATTTTTTAACTATAAATCAAGTCTCAGATTTGACTTGATGTGACATGGCTTAATGAAAAGCAAATGACTCTATGTATGTTGTTTCTTCTCTGTTTATAATAAACAAGAGGTTATTTAGTTTCAGCATGTATAGGGTTTGGCATATTTAATCTCCACACTTAGATTTGGCTGGATTTCAGTTTCGTGTCAGATATAGCCTTGATTTTCATGACTCACATGGTACTGCAAAACTGTGGGTACTACAGCCAGACAGGTTTCAGTTAGGTACAAAATTTGGCTACATTTGCCAGTTTTAAATGATTAGTGTTGAATTTCCTTTCTGTTTAATTAGAAAAGCAGTTTGCAGTTGAATTACAGAGGAGTTGGTTTTGGGTTTTACTGTCATCCACAGTGAGTGTGAACAAATTCTTCCTGAGGTTGGCATACCCTAAATTAATGAAAATAAGATAAAAGTTATATGGAATTAGTCTTTATTTTTCCTATCACATTTTATATTCATTTTTTCCTGTATTTTACAACAAATGAATCTTTCCTTTTTTTAACATTACTCTGTTGAAGTTCTCAAAGAAAACCCCTAAGATACAGTGTTCATAAAGTATTTATAATTTATTAAATTTATTCACCTTAAACATTTAGGTGAATAATATTATAAGGTGAATCATTATAATATTACCTAATAATATTATTAGGTGAATCATTAATATAATGATTTTCTTCATTATATTAACGCTAAGAAGAAAATCAGTTCTTTAAAAGTGATTATGATTGTAATTATATGGCAAATATGAAATGACATAAAAGAAGCATTTCTCTATTCAGCCAACTTTTCCTTTGTGTCTTAGAGCAAATATACATATCCATGTTTTATATTTAGTATTAAATATTAGACCACATTATTAGCCATTGCCCAAGATCGATTTCCATAGGGACAGTAAAGTAATAGGTAGAAAAATACTTTGCAGTACTGCAGACCTTCTCATAACTAGTTCTCATAATGCCAATGTGTTTGCCCCATGGAGACCAACTCAGAGAATAGATGGCTTGACAAATTCACCTCCACCACTAGGAACATAGCATGGAGCTCACATCCTACCCAGAGTGAGTCCAATGCATGTCCTTACCTGATTAAGGCCTCACTCTAGAGACCTAGTCGGCCTGAGGTTAAGAGCATATGGTTACACAGCAGCAGAGGTAGGCTGACCAAATTGTGGTGGCATGTATTCACCATGACTCATACAGTCATAGTGTGAGATAGTTGTGCTTGAGGTTTTCTGCTTCATAAGGTGTTGAATGCTCTAGAAAAAAAAGGCATAATTGATTTGTAAAACTGACTCAAATAGGTCCTTACGGAATTGATAAAGACTTGTCTTGGACTTCTAGTCAAGATGGCAGCATAGGTAAACACAACTCATCTCTTCGCACAACCACATCAAAGTTACAGCTAAAATATAGAACAACCATCACTCAGAACTGTCAGAAATCAAGTTGAATGGAAGTCTGACAACCACAGAATTAAAGAAGCCACATCCATCTAGACTGGTAGGAGGGGTCGAGACAAGAAACGAGCTGGCCCCACCTCCATGTATGGTGGATATAAATCCAGGAGGAATAGAATAGGAACGAGGAGTCCCATCCCCACACCAGGCCCCCAGCCCAGGGTTCCAGTACCAGGAAGATAAGACCCCATAAATGCTGGCTGCAAAAACCAGCGGGGATTGAGCTGGTGATATAAACTTCTGGACTCCCAAACAGTTCCCCTTAAAAAACCCATACATACTGCCAAAACAAAACAAAACAAAAACCTATACATAGACTTATTCAGAGTCACTCCCTCTGAGCTCCAGCCCTGGGGTAGCAGCTTGAAAGGCACCAGGGAGGAATTGGAGTGTCTGATATCAAGGCGAGAGCTGAGGGACAGCTTTCTCCCAGACAGAAAGGTGGTCAGAGACTGTTGCCCCATTTCTGAACCCTCCCTCCATACAGCCACAGAGCCAGCAGGCAGGTGCCATATCTGAGACACCATCAATTGGCTAACACCATTTTTCCCACCCTGGAGATCCCCAGAGACTCCGTTGAGCCCAACACATGGGTCCACCCAGACCATTAACTGTGATTTTTCCATATGAATGACTGGTCTTTCATGCTTCACAACACCCCAAATCCTCTAAAAAAGGCAACAACCTGCCTCAGTGAGACCCCAGCTCCCATACCTCTTGGGAAGTGGCCCTAGGCCCAAGCACTAGCAGCAGCCAACCTAGATTCAGTCTTGGCTTTGCCTGTGAATCTCCAAGCCCAACACAAATAGCAGCCATCTCAGATTGCTTTATAGCTTAGGCAGGGTGACCCCGGACAAACACAGGGGTGGCTGACCTTGGCTTGCACCACCTGGGAAATCCCAGAGCCTATAAACCCAGTGGACAGCTACAGACCACACTGGAGCACCACCACCCTACCCCTGCACAGTTGATCTTCCACAGAGGCCAAAGGATGGTGGTCCGTGGTCACAGCCAGTCCTTACAGCTGACTAGCCTGGGTACATCCCTCCCACTGACCTGCCAACAGCAATCCAGGCACAACTATAAGAGGAAGGTGCACTAAGGGTGCACCTTGAGTAACCCAGCTTGGGTGATAGGGGAGACTGTGCCACTGGACCCTACAGGACACCTACCACATTAGGCCACATTACCAAGATATGGAGGCAAAGCAGCTCTACCTAATACATAGAAACTAACACAGGGAGGCTGCCAAAACAAGGAGATGAAGAAACGTGGTCCAAATGAAAGAACAGATCAAAACTCTAGAAAAAATACTAAACAAAATGGAGATAAGCAATGTATGAGATGCAGAGTTCAAAACACTGGTTATAAGGATGCTCAAGGAACTCAGTGAGGATCTCAACAACATAAAAAAAGCCATTCAAAAATGAAGGCTACACTAACTGAAATAATGAACAATTTCCAGGGAAACGAGTAGAGTGGAAGAAGCCAAGAATGAAATAAATGATTGGGAATATAGGGAAGCAAAAAAAACAACCAACCAGAATAAGAAGAAAAGAGAATCCAAAAAAACAAGGATAGTGAAGCAGCCTCTAGGACAACTTCAAGAGGTTCAACATTCACATCATAGGAGGGGCAGAAGGAGAAGAGAAAGAGCAAGAAACTGGAAATCTATTTGAAAAAATAATGGAAGAAAACTTCCCTAACTTGGTGGAGAAAATAGACATACAAGCCCAGGAAGCACAGAGAGTCCCAAATAAGATGGGTGCAAAGAGGCCCACCCCAAGACACATCATAATTTTAATGCCAAAGGTTAAAGCTAAAGGGAGAACATTAAAAGCAGCAAGAGAAAAGCAGTTAATTACCTACAGGGGAATTCCCATAAGACTGTTAACTGATTTCTCAAAAGAAACTTATCAGGCTAGAAGGGACTGGTAAGAAATATTCAAATCATGAAAAGCAGGGACCTACAGACAAGATTGCTCTACCTAGCAAAGATATCACTTAGAATGGAAGGGCAGATAAAGAGCTTTTCAGACAAGAAAAAAGCTAAAGGAGTTCATCACCAAACCATTGTTATGTGAAATGTTAAAGGCACTTATTTAAGAAAAAGAAGATCAAAAGTATAAACAATAAAATGGCAATAAATACATACCAACAATTGAATCCAAAAAACAAACTAAGCAAACAAAAACAGAGACAGAATTATGAATATGGAGAGGGTTTTGATGGTTGCCAGATGGGAGGGACATGTGGGGGAATGGGTGAAGAGGTGAGGGGATTAAGAAGTACAAATAGGCAGTTACAGAATAGCCACGGGGATGTAAAGTACAGTATAGGAAATGGAGCAGCCAAAGAACCTACATGCATGACCCATGGACATGAACGGTGGTGGGGGGATTGCCTGGAGGGAGTGAGGGTGCTGTGTGGAGGAGGGTAAAAGGGGAAATATTGGGACAATTGTAGTAGCATTATCAATAAAAAAACACTTGTCTTATGATTTTATTCTAACATCCACCTACAGAAAATTATCTTTGTGTAGTTAAATTTAAATTAGAGATTATATGATTAAAAAAGTAAACATAGCTCCATTTGCATGTTTTAGAGATCACAATAGTTCAAAATTGTGTGAACTATAAATCAGTATTATTAAGAAAAATTGTACATTGTTAACTAATTTGTACATTTATTTGACTATTCCCATGTTTATTTCTTTTGCTCTTAGTTTTTACATGAAAGCATCCACGATGAGGTTGTGAATAGACTGAAAAAGGCCTATGCGCAGGTCCGGGTCGGGAACCCATGGGACTGTGAGTATCTGGTTGATTTCACATGTGTTCCTTTTTGATAGCCGCTGTTACAAGTGTTTATGATCTTCCCCCCCTTCCCTGAGAGGAGTCCGGGCATACAAAGCAGGTAATAGGACATTTAAGGTGTCGTGTCTGCTTCTGGGTGAGGATCTTGAGTGTTGATATGGGCTGGGGGATGAGTTTGGCAGTGGTGCTGAGATTGGATGATTTGGGTGAGTTTTTTTCTCTTCATTGTTATTACCCTCGTCTAAGCCATCACCCTCCTCTCTTGTGTAAGGCTGCAAGAGTCCCCAGACTGACTTTCCTGCTTTCACTTCCGCCTTCCACAGTGACCAGTGATTTTTGAAAATGTAATTAGATTAGATAATTCACTCTCCTACTTTAAATACTCCAGTGACTTTCTTTGCTTTTCAACTAAAATCAAGATTTTTTACTCCCTCTTTAGCAGGCTCACAATCTGTGTGACCTGACCTCTGTGCCTCCCCTCTTTACCCTCTGACCTCCTGCCTACCTTTGCCCCTGTGATCCCTGAGCTCCAGCTTTTCTAACTTTCTTTCATGCTCCAGGGCTCGAAGGCTCTGTCCGGTTGCTCTCAGTGCTGGAAATGCTCCTCACCCAGCTCTCCCCGCCACAGGCTTCCTGCTGCAAGGCCACTTCCTCCCTGAGGCCTGTCTAGGTCTTCCTACTCTCCCTTTTCCCCAGGTAACCTTTCTGCTCTGCTTCCTGGCAGCCATACATAGGGCGGCATCAGTCTTCCCCTATAAATTGCACACCAGCTGCTGAGCCTGCGAAGTTCTTAGAGAGGGATCACACTGCAGTGAATGAACAGGTGCTGTGTTTTTAACGTGGCACTCTGATTAATGAATCTAAACCAGGGTTGACAAATTTGGCCTGCCACTTGTTTCTGTAAGAAAGTTTATCAGCACATGGCCACACCTTCTCGTTTACCTATTTTCTGTGGCTGCTTTCACACCACAGTGGCCAAGTTAAGTAATTGTGAGGGACCACACCTGTCATGCAGAGCATTACACATTTACTGTCTGTCCCTTTACAGAAGGTCACAGACTCCCGTTCTAAACTGAAGGACTGCCTGAAGGGGTTGGTTTGTTCATTGGGAAAGCTGTTATAATAATAAAATGATGCTCCTTAGGGTAAAATGAGGAATATTCCTTTTTCTCTCCAGCTAATGTTCTCTATGGGCCACTACACACCAAACAGGCAGTGAGCATGTTCCTCGGAGCAGTGGAGGCAGCAAAGAAAGAAGGAGGCACAGTGGTCTATGGCGGCAAGGTAATGAATCCTCTGGGCCCAAGCAGGGCTCTGGGCAAATTGGTGAAGGTCGCCAACTGGTGTCTTTCTTCTCTCCTCCCTTTTGTAAGGGGGGAAATACGTGTTTTGAAGAACGACAATGTAAACTGCATGGAAAATTTCTGGAAGGACACACAATTTCAGCCATGGTTTCCTTTGAATTGAGTCTCTAGGAATTTATATGGGGGAGGGGGAGGCCTTTTCATGAACAGTAGAAGACTTGGTATTCAGAGTAATAGAATTTGTATGTGATGGTAATTTTAATAGGTCAAATAAGACAGGGAATAAAAAAATACACACAAAAAGCATTTTAATTTAACACAGATAACTACATTTGATCCTTTGGATGGAATCAAAGCATTTTCTTCAGGTGTGTAGGAATTTGTCTTCATCCTTGCAGAAGCTGTACCAATAATTTATTGTCGACATGTGAGTTTCAGTTTGTTCAAAATTCACTGAGAACTGAGTTTCTTGTGAAGCTGAGAGAAGACTCCTTCTCTCTAGTCATCTTAATCACTGACACAGCCACATTTCATTGGACAGCATGGGTATGAATATTTATGTATCTATTTTTTACTTTTGTTGAGTTATTTTCTGAAACATTCAACTTAACTTTTATGGAAAGAGCTCTTTTTTCCTTTGTATAATGTTTAAGTTTTACTACACAGGTTAGCATTACAATAACAAATACAGCTGTCATGCCCAGGATCTGAAGTGAAGACAGTTGACTCTTGGTAAACATGCAGCTCAGAGGGTGAGCACAGACTTACACAGGCACCAGGAGGGTCAGCCAGCAGGCAGAGCAGCTGGCCATGGGCATCAGTATGGTGCGGAAGGAGAAGTAGGTACTAGGTAATAAGTGGACATGAACTAGTAATTTGGTTACATGGAGGTTGGTTAAGAGTGTCTACACTATATCCTTTTGGAGCTTTTAATTTCTGTATAATGTATATTAGTTTACTATGGTTATCATAATAAAAGATCATAGACTGGGTGGCTAAAACAACAGCAATATAATATTTTTCTCACAGTTATGGGGGTTGGAAGTCTTAAAGATCGACGTGTGGCTGGGCTGGATTCTGGAGAAGCCTCTGTGTCCGGCACAGAGCGTCCTCACACAGCCTTTCCTCCGTGCATGAAGAGAGGAGGTCTCTGGTGTCTCTTCCTCTTATCAGGACGTTAGTTCTATGCGATTAGGACCCTGCCCATGTGACCGCATTAAACTTCCGTTACCTCCTTAAAGGCCCCGTCTCCAAATTCAGTCACTATGGGGTTAAGGTTTCCACATATGAATTTAGGGGTGGGGGATACAATGTAATTGATAGCACAGTGGGTATAGATTACCTATTTTAAAGTTATATAAATTTTGCAATCATCACTGTGACTTTTTTTCATGCTACTTGGTTGTACCAAATGGCAAAGCTCTCCATCCTTGATCCCTATTTTTTTCCTATTTTTCTCTGACCATGTTACAGCCAATAGAAGGCAAAGGAAATTTATGTTCATGAGGGAAAGTTATTTTGCAGAAACAATTTGCTTAACGTGGTGTTGGCTTTTGTCACAAGTATAGGCAAACACTGTTCTCTGACCACAAGTACTGGAATACAAAATGCTTTCATTGTCTTTATTTCATCTCTCTACTACAGGTTATGGATCGCCCTGGAAATTACGTAGAACCAACAATTGTGACAGGTCTCGCCCACAACGCATCCATTGCACATACAGAGACTTTTGCTCCGATCCTTTATGTCTTTAAATTCACGGTAAAAATGGGTTCTGTCTCTCTTTTCTCTAGACTCATGTTGAAACAAACAAGAAGACTAGGAGAAAATGAAGGTGTATTAAATTTCACTTGATTCGCCTTTAGAGGGGAGGTATTAGAAAGTCATTTTGATTAGTATAAATTTGACGGTTATAGCTAAACTATGATGGGATGGACACTTCAAACTACAGAGCATGCCAAGCTGGCTGCCTGGGAAGCCGGGGTGAGCAGGGAACCTATGCTGTAGTATATGGAGAAGGTGGCCCTCATTTCCTGTTTCACCTGGTTCTGAGCTGTGTGCACCAAACATTGGGCTTCTCTGCAGAAGAACTAGATAGTTCGATAGTCTGAGAGCTAAGTTTCAGCAGACAGAATGGGAAGATAGAGGGCAACCTGAAGACCTGCAGTTACAATCTGTATCCAAGGACAGATGGGCTGTGGAGGTTTTAACAGGAAGATGACTAGAGGGCCTCCTTTCCCAGCATGGGACAGGCCCTCGCCGTGCCAGAAAATATTTAGAGACTCATTCAGGGTTTGACTGTGCCGTGATTCACAGTCAAAGAATCGTGAGAATCACGCCTTGTTGTTACTATATGATCATATTTTTTAAAATCTTGCTTTAAATTGTCTATTGCTGTTTCCAATATGGTGACTAGAGAGTATAATTTCATGTTTTGTAGTATGTGTTTGTGTGACTGTGAGCTCTTGAACAAATAATTTAGCCTCTCTGTGCCTGCTTTGCCTAATCTGTAAATTGGGGATAATAGAAAACCTATGCCGTAGAGTGAGGATACCTAACTGAATGCATGCTAAGTGCTCAGGTCAGTGTGCATAATAAGAGCTCAAGAAATATTAGCTATTATATGGAATAGATTGAATAGAAGAATGTACTGGAAGAATGGAAGATCTTAATTGTGCTTAAAGCCCAATTAGGGAGAAAACCCTACAAAGGCACTGTATAAGCAAAACAGAGTTAGTCAGATGTTGACCCTGTAGTTTCCTTGTTTTGCCCTAAAATTATACTGGCACAGCTCATAAAGTGAGTTTAACATTTGTAACTTTGACCTGAACACTGTATCATGTGACAGCTTCTAACGTCTGCCCTTTCAGAATGAAGACGAAGTCTTTGCGTGGAATAATGAAGTGAAACAGGGACTTTCAAGTAGCATCTTTACCAAGGACTTGGGCAGAATCTTCCGCTGGCTTGGGTATAACTTTGTTTATTTTAAAAAGCTGTGTAAGTCTGATTTGTGTGGTGAAGGACTTTAAAAAAAGAAAACGGAACCATCATACTTGAAAATCCATTTTTCAGCATTGAGGGTCTTAGAGGTTTTGTTTGGATTTTGTTTTTTACTTTCCCATACGTTGCTCTCACCATGTCCCCCTTCTTATCCACAGACCAAAAGGATCGGATTGTGGCATCGTAAACGTCAATATTCCAACGAGCGGGGCTGAGATCGGAGGTGCCTTTGGTATGTAGAGAATCATTGTTTTGTTTTCCATGTTGGGCGGTGTGTTAGTCTGCTAGGGCTGCCATCACAAAGTACCACAGGGCGGTGGCTTAAACAACCGAAATTAACTTTCTCACAGTTCTGGAGGCTAGAGCTCTAAGATCAAGGTGTTGACGAGTTTGCTTTCTCCCGAGGCCTCTCTTCCTGGCTTGCAGATGGCCACCTTCCTCCAGAGTCCTCACGTGGCTTGTTTTCTGTGCAGACAACCTTGGTGTCTCTTCCTCTTGTAAGGACACCAGTCCTATTGGCCGAGGGCCCTGACTTTATGACTTCATTTAACCATAATTACCTACTTAAGGACCCTATTGCCAAATACAGCAACATTCTGAGCTGTTGGAGGGTAGGCCTTGAACATATTCATGGGGTAAGGGAGGAAGAGTAGGGGAGACAATTCAGTTCATAACGAGCAGCGGAGGAAAAGCAGTAGTAGCCAGGAAGCGGAAATAATAGCCGTATCTGGTCTGACCTTCTTGAGGAAGCCTGTGCTCCTCACTCAGAGTTCCTGTCCAGGGTCCTCCCTCTCCGTCTCAGATGCAGGATCATACTGCAGCAGGGCCCTTACCTGAGGTGTGCGGGCCCTGAAAAGGTGGCATCTGTTTTCTGGGGAGAGGGTTCAAGACCCCAGAAAAGATTAAGAACCCTCGTAAAGCCAGAAAAATTCACCCCAAAAATTCTGGATTTTATTGGCAAAGTGGGCATAGTATATGTTAAACGTTATCTTTCATTTTTAGATAAAATACTAAGTTGTTTCTTTACACTGAGCCCTGTTTCTATTTTGTCTTTATGCTTTGAGTTCTTAGTGCTTAACCTTAGTGATGGTAATAATTAAAAAAAAAAACCCTTCCCAACAATCATTTATTGTTTTACTTATTGAAAATGATCATACAATATACAGATGATGTATTATAGAATTGTATACTTGAAACCTATATAATTTTATTAATCAATGTCACCCCAATGAATAATAAAAAATGATCCAAAATACAGTAAAAACAGATTGCCTTTAAATATATAAAGAAGCAAAACAAACATTTGTTAATACTTGTAAAAGTTTAAATAATTAGGGGCATTCTTTCATCTCCTTTAGACTGACAACTGTAATTACTACCCAGTGTGCTCAATTTGACAGAAGGCTTCTGCATTCAGTTCAGCCCTTCGCTCTTGCCCTCCACTGTTTAGTGGCCTGAATGTGTCTATCTGTCCTTCTGTAGCCCTTTAATCCCTGTGTCCAGCCCATGCCTTCTCTTTCCCATGGACTCCAGCCCTCACAGTTAATTTTTTTAAAAAGTCTTAGAGTGGGAAAAGCAGTTCTGCCCTCACTTTCCTCCTTCTTTCCCAGAGAAAAATACTTTGAGATTCCTACTAAATAAAAAAAGTAATTTACCTCTGAATTTACTTGAATTTTTCTAAATAGTGTGCTTTAACTGCACTCTTTCACAGCCTGAGACATGTATTGACCCTCTGGTATGCTAGAATAACCTTCTTAAGTTTTCTCTCTTTTTCCCTTTAAGTGATATGACATTAGTGTGTGGGGTAAGGTCCAGAGGAAACCAGGAACAAGCTTCTAAGAGTCTTCTTTAGTGGGGTCACAGATTGTTTGACAAGTGTAGTCCACCAGGAAAGCTCGTTAAAGACTACACCAAAGGTTTTCACTGGGGGCGGGTCACAGAGGCATCCTCAGCAGAGCAGAAGGAAAGCAGGTGTTGAACACAAACCACATTGTTTGTGCAAAAACAGTTCAGGCTCAGTGAGACACCTGAGCATTTAGGGAGTATTTTCTGTGGGTGCAGGGAACTGTGCAGTGGCCAAGTCCCGGATGCCAGCAGCACTGCGGGCTGCCCTGCTGCCCCTTCTCTGCAGCGTTGTGAGAGTTTTTCCTCAGGCTTTGGAAACTAATTAACCATCTGTCTTCTGGTTTATAGTGTTATGATTCAAAAGCCCAATCCACTTTGGTTTCTGATCTTTTTTTCCCCTGTTTCAAAAAATATTGGATCTACTATTTACTCGTTATGTCTGATGTTCTGAAATTTCACAGGAACATGCCTCAGTGGAGATCTTTGTAAAAATATTTGTTGGACACTCAGTGGCCAGTGATGGGCCTTAGAATATTGGGCCTCATAGTTTTCAGTTCTGATTCTGCTTTGATAGTGTTTCTTTGACAATTTTTTCCCTTTGATTTTCTCTATTTTAATTTCTGGAACTCCTATTATTTAAATGTTATCTCTTGAAAAAGTGTCTGATTTTGTTATCTTTTCCCTCATTTAGTCTCTTTGTTTTTTACATGGGAAATTTCATCAAAATTTTTTTTATCCTTCTATTAAGTATTTTCTCTTCTTATTAAACACAACATTAAAACTTATTTCTTGTGCTTTGATGGCACACTTTGAAGTAGTGTCCCTTTCTTGTTCATGGAGTCACTATCTTCTTACAACCTCTCTAAGTATGTTAATTTAACATCTAAAATTTCCTATTATAAAAGCACTTTATGTACATTGTAGAAAATTACATACAGAGGAGTAAGTGAGAGAGTGAAAACACATTTGCACTGTCCAGAGGTTCTATTATTGACACCTTGGTCTAATGATAGGGTTTTTAAAGGTTTTCTTCTGCTGCCTGACACATTTCTGTTTCCTCTTAATTCCTTCCATTTTCCCTCTGATTTTCATGTTTATTTTCATCTCTGTCTGTTATTTGTTTGCAAAGGAAACTGTGGGCTAAATGTGAAGGAAAGGAGCTGCTTGGGTCCCCCCTGCCCCCGTCTCCTTTCGGTGTCCTTACCTCGGTGACACTGAGTGGGAGCCCACGCAGAGGGGAGCAGCCCCGGAGCTGGGGTGTGAGCCGCGTTTGTGTTTCTCCAGGGGGAGAGAAGCACACCGGCGGTGGCCGGGAGTCGGGCAGCGACGCCTGGAAGCAGTACATGAGAAGGTCTACGTGGTAAGCGGGGGCTTTGGGGGGACGGTCCGGGCTCAAGGCTGCTGCCGCGTGCTTTTGCGCTCTTCTCCTTTCTGCTCTGTTTTTAGGCGTTTCTGTTTAACTTTATTTTTCTAATGTTCCAAGCGCTCTTCTCCCAGAGTATCCATTTTTTTTTGCCCCTTCATGTCAAGCTCCAGCTAGTGCCCAGTGTCCCACTGTGAAACGATCTGGTCGGTGGTTTCTACCGAGAGACAGCATAGGAACAGGACACTTGGGGTGGGGGTGTCAACCAGCAGTGGAGAGTGGAAGAGGCTGTCCTTTCTGAGTCTTCTCCTTGGGTGTGGCTGCCATCCTTGCAGACTGAGGAAGCGGAAGGAGATGGAGCTGGGCAGGGGGCTGGGGGGTTGGGCCTGGCTAGCAAGCTGGGGATACCAGCTCTCAGAATAGTGAGCATGACCCTCGAAAGCTGGTTAGCTCATTCACCCAGCACGTGGTAGTTGGTGAGGGGGCCGGCTTCTAGGAGATTTTGACTAGGAGTCGTTTCTTTTACTTGAATTCTGTTTCTCCTCCTCGGGTGGAAAGAGCTTTACCCAAGTGCAGTGGAACAGTGTGGGGGTCAGGCCCATGTGGTGTACGTTGCAGGAAGAGCGCAGGGTGAGGGCCGAGGACACCTGTCCTCCTCCCATGTACTCCTCCGTACTGGCTCCCTAGCCTCGGGCGGGCTTCCCGACCTGGGCTGCTTTCATGGTCTCAGTGACTTTCTGTCCGTCAGAAATCTCTGGGGGCTTTTGGCTGTGGCTTGTTAAGTCTCCAGCATGTGCACTTTTTGCCTGGTGTTTGTTCTTTGAAGTCAGTTACACTCCTTTTACTTTCCTTGAGCACTCTGGATCTAGAGTGGAAACCTTTGAGCTCTGGCCTTTGGGAACCCGTTTAATGGGACACTTTTCCTCTTAGGAGAAAGATGAGATCATTACCAGATAACTGACACATAGGGAAGCTTTTATTTTCTAAATTATTATAGTTCTTATTTTTATCAAAATGAGATCTGTTTTTTCTGCTGATTCAGTACAAGTTATTGAGAGATAGAAAGAAAATTGTTCCAGTCCCATATTCTTGTGCCCTGATAACTGTGAAAAACATGGATGCTCTGTGTCTTTCCAGACTTTTGTGTTTTCTCTCCTTTCTAAATATTTTATAAACTGGATTCATACTAATGTTATATATCCTATTTTCTTCACCAGCATGTAACTTGGGCATTTCACCTTGTTAATGTATATAGATCTACTACATTTTTTAAAGGCATAACAATATTTTGTATTATATATGTACTATCCTTCATTTAATTTTGTTTATTTTTTTTCTCTCCAGTACCATCAACTACAGTAAGGACCTTCCTCTGGCCCAAGGAATCAAGTTTCAGTAAAGGTGCTTTAAATTGACATTACTTCAAGTCTTTCAGGTTTTCTTGCATCTCTTTCTTCTGAAGAAGACAGAAAATTAAGATTTGCCCTGAATAAATGCATCATTTGGAGTATGACAGTGGCTAATCCTTTATGCCCCCGAGGTCCTGACTAAATCAAGAGACTTATTTTTAAAAAATAAAAGTTGTCACAGCATAGCCATATTTAGTAAAAGATAGAAAAATGCATTTTTATGTTACAAGTAGTTACTATTTTTTTTAAAGTTTATAATTATTTTATAATTTAGACAAAATAGTTACATGCCATGCTAGGAATCTGGAAAAACACAGAACCTAACAGAGAGAAAAATAGAAGTCTTCTCAGTAGATGCTGGAACATCTCCTGAGCAAGTAACAAATTCTCCGGTGAGTGCTGATTCACACTGCCCTCTTCCAGCCTGTGTGGGGAAGGGTATGGTTGACAGGGAGTACATCCCTTCCATGGAGGGGGCCATACAGCACATCAGCTGTGGAGTGCCTCGCTCTGTTAAACATGGCTAAGGTCTTCGTCACCATTACGACTTCTCCTGCCAACAATGGCTTGTGTCACCACAGGAGAAATTTGTGGAGTGGATGTAGATCCTACTCCTGCCTTGGCACCTGCCCCTGCCACGCACACGGCCTGTGTAGCTTCAATAGAAAGATTCTCTGGATCTCTTGTGCAGCCTTCAGCTGTTTGTTTAGCTGGTAGGCTTCTGCAGTTGCCCTTGGGTTTGTTCTTGGAGAACAGCCACAGTGTGTGGCAGCGTGTGTCTGTCAGAGTGAAGTCAGCAGAGGTCGCTTTCTCTTTGCTGAGAGTCTGCTTCCTTCCCTTGAGGGGCTGCCTAGCAGCCTTTGGAGTGGTTCCGCCCAGGGTGCCTGTGGAACCCAGACTGGCGGGTGCTGCTCTCCTCTTCCTGGCAGTCTGTGCTCCCCTGGTGGGCAGCCGCCGGCTGCCCTCTGGACTCCTGCCAGACTGGACTGGGGCAGAAGCTGACACTTGTAGATGACCTAATGCATCAGGATGTATGGAGAGATTTTCACAACTGGCAGAGTTTGGGGGTGGTTGTGATAGAGAAGCAAGCAAATGAAACAAACTAAGCAATCACAAATTTGTCAGGAAAGGAGAGATCCCACGTTCCATGGCCCAGTGTGACTAGTGGTCACCTGGGTGTGTAGTTGTCAGCCTTGAATGTTAATCAGGCCAAAGGCTGATGATGAACCTTTTGAGAGCATGTTGGCGGGAAGAAGGCAGGGGTGAGGGTAGGTTAGAAAGGCGACAGCTCCTTATGTTCTGTAGTGGGAAGTCTGTAATACCTAAAATTGAAATAGCAACGTGGGCTTATAAAGATAGGCAAATTCCGAATCATTGCTTCAGGGGAGGGCAAGGGGGTGGGGCACAGAGACAGGGCACATTGCTGCTTCTCATAACTAGTCTTGTAGAGCTATTTGAGTATTGAATGAAGAGACTGTATAATGTTGATTAAAAATTTAAACCAATAAAAGAGGAAATGATGTTGGAAAATCCCACATCTCCAGACGCCCTTCCCTCCATCCGGCTCCCCAGGGCACAGGCATGTGTACCTGGGACTCTTTTTCAAATGTCTCATGAAATGATCTTGTGAAAACCAAATTTCCTTCCATTTTTTAAAGAGTTTGAAACACTATATTACCTTGTATTAATACACATATACTTTTTAATATAAGTAGTTGCTTAAGAAAATCATGCAAATTGGGCATTTACTCCAAAAATCTTACTATGGCTTTTCTTTTTCGGTCACAATGCTAAGTATTCTATCTCTGTCTCACTTGGTCACTGTGACACTGCCTGAAGAAAGGGAAGTGTTGTTTAAAGCATTTTAGGAATCATGTTAATAGGCTGTTTTTGTGAAATTTGCAAGATTATTTTTGACTGAAATATTTTTATATCCTGTTTTTCCCCCAGCATATTATTTTTAAACAAGTGTTCCAAAACACAGGCTGTATCAGCGATTGTTTTAATTAAGCGTTTTCTGATTTATAATTCCTCTGCAGCTGGGTGTTTAGGGAGACTCCCTGACATTGCGCCCAGTGGGGAACCCCCAGTACACGGGTGGAGCGGGGCCTGGCAGCTCTGCTCTTAGGTGCGGAAGCCGAGTCCCACTGGTTCTGAAAGCTTTCTTGGAAACGAATTCATAACTGTTGTACATGTTCCTAGCAACAACAAGGATTATTTTTGTCATAATGTTTATTAAAAAATAATTGCCTTTAAATCGTCTTTTTGTTTTTTATTCTTTGACCTAACAAGTGGAAGTTGCCCATTGGTATTTTCAACCGCAGTGGTTAAAATGTGTGTGTGTTTCCTGGCCATGTATTCTGGGGTGCTGGGAGCCCCGTGCTGCTGATGACTGGTTATCCTGGGCCCCTGCTGACTGTCCCGTCCCTCCCTGCCCGCCCCTGGTGCTGTGGCCACACTGCCAGTTCCCAGCCACACTGTGGGCAGGAGGAACTGTGGTTAGCGGGCTGACTTCTGCCACTGTGGTGAACCCTAAGTTTCCTAGGATCTTGCTGTATGTCTCCAGTCCCCAGAGAGAGCATCCAATTGGCTGATCCCAGCATCCTGACTCTTGTGGTTCCCTAGGAAGTGGGTGGAAGACTTTGGCTTCCGTTCGGGGAGGGAAGCACTCCTGATGAAGACGTCACACAACAAAGATGAGGCAGTTTTCTCAAAGCCAGCCAGGATGCTACTACATCTTGCACTCCTCTGCTCTGCAACAACAGAATGCCCTCGGTGGCATTCTGTCTCTGGGAATGCGGCAGGGATGGAGAGGGGTCGGTGACCTTGCTCTTCTGCTCTTCCAAACTTTTTTCTGTTGCCTTCACTCTAACAAGGTTGCCAATAGGGAAGCTGGGAATGTTTTAAAATGTTTTCTATTTCAGTATTGCCACACGGGGCATGTAGGTTACACTCCCTGTGGTCCCAACACCCTATTTTCACACACCTGGCTTGGTCCCTTTGTTATCTTCTTTCCCGGACTTATTTTATCTGCGTGATTGCAGTGTAGACCTCTGCACGGGTAACCACTGCTGCAGTTTCTCCCCTCTCCAAGGTTAGCACTCCTTCTTCAAGGTTTTTAAGAGCATGTGTGATGAGATTAGGTGACAGGCCATTTTTTTCAGCCCCAGAAACTATTGATATATTTTAATGTACCAAATTTTTGGGCTTTTCATATAATGAAATTTGTTGATCTTTTATTACTTTTCCAATTCAAGTTAAAAAGTTAGGTTACAAATATTTCCTTTGGCTTTTTTAGGTGTAGTTTTAAAGAAGTGATAGTTGTATGTATGCAGTCACAAACTCAAATGGAGATCATAACAAACATGGGCTGTGCCGTTCCCTCTGCTGTCCCTCCGCCAGCTCCCAGAGAAACCAGCTGGAGACCACCCTCCCTTTTCTGCTGTGACTGACCTCCATATTTCTAAGCAATAAGCTTGTACTGCTATTTTGTAGTAAGAGAATGTAGATACTGTCTGTTGAGTTGTGGTAGGTGAGGAATAATATTATTATCTCCTCCCTAAACATAAACATACTTCTAATCGGCTAATATCACAATTTTTGGTTAAATCTATAGTCATTTAATTATTGTGAATATGCAAAGACAACCAAGCCTAATCATACTTTAAAATTATGCCTACATTCTTTTATTTTCCCAGATTTAATAATTGCCCTTATTGCTTAATTTGCTCTGTATCTTTTTATTGTAGTACAATACAAAGGATTTACCATTTCCAAGTGCGCAGTTCAGTGGCATTTAGTACATTTGAGAGCTGTGCAACCCTCACCACTGCCTAGGTGTAGAACATCTGTCATCCCAAAGGAAACCCTGTACCCATTAAGCAGTCGTTCCCCATTCTCCTTTACCTCGCAGTACCTTCTACCACCAGCCTGCTTTCTGTATCTATGGGTTCACCTGTCGTGGATATTTCATATAAAGAGAATCTCTATTAGTAATGATTTCCAAATGCCTGAATCATCTCTGTAACATGCCTATTAATATTTTCCAATTACCCATATCAGTTTCAGTTTTTATTTTATTTTTCCTGGAATCGAGTGCCCTTTGTCCTGTTGGCGGCAGTGAGGCTGGCTGCTTGCCAGGCCTGCTGCACCAGCACCGCCCGGGGGCTGCTCCTCGCCGCGCTTCTGCGTTAGAGTCTCGTGATGCCCGGATCCTGCGTCCTCCTCTTCTGTTGCGGGAGCATGTCCTGCAGAAACTTCCTCAGAATGGCTGTTTTGGAGGGAATTTTTGAAAAGTCTTCTAAAAGAAAGGACTTCATCCCCACATTGAATGGAAGATGGGATGTAGGAGCTGGATATAGAATACAGTTTTGTTGTTTTGTTTGCACTGGAAGGGCCCACAAGTGTTTTGTGGTAGGGACATTTTAGTCTCTAATCCACTTGGAATTTAGGTGTGTGTCATGATTTGATCTAAATTAATTAATTTCTCCCTCAAATATTTAATAATTCTTCCCCCTCCAAATTTGACTAATGAGTTTTCCTTTTCCCACTTATGCCTCTTGTAACATGCTAAGGACACCAGGGTCTGTTTTTAGGTTGTATATTCTGTGTGTATGTGTACATGCAGGCACATATATTGTGTTGATTTAATTTTTGTAGCCTTTTAAATTTCCTTGATTACTTTTAAGTTGTTTTAGAGTACTACATATATTATCTATGTGACCTTCAGAAAGTAACCTGACTTTTTTGAACTTCGTTTTCTTACCTGTGATGTGGGGGTGCAGCAGTTTGCCTGGTAAGCTGCAGATACCAATCTGCCTTTAGCAGAAATCGGAGAGCACTCTGTCGGACTCACGTTGCCCCTCCACATCCACTCTCCCACAGTCTCTCCTGCTGTGCACCCTTTGGGGCTGACCTCCATGAACTGCTTCACCTGGTCTTTCCTTGTATTCTGGCTTTTGATTGGCCAGAGGCAGAAAATCAGAGCAGACAGAGGTCAGGATATTCCCGTCCCCACCCCTTCCTGCCAGCCCTGGGTAGTGATTGTCAGCAGTTTCATTCGTTTTTCTACTGCCACAGACCCTGTCAGGTGTCCCCTCTGCTGTGGTGGCACAGGATTCAGCCAGCGCTTCCCTTGTCCTGTCCTCCAGTCTGCAAGTGTCAGCAGTTCTGTGGGTACTCCCTGGGTTCTCCCTGGGCTTGTCACCTTCCCTCCTCGAGTCTGGCCTTCAGGGACGCTAACTAACCTGGAGGCAGCACTCAGCTAGCTGTCTTGTCAGAACAGCACTGCCAGAATGAGTGAACTTTAACCAGTTTTAGGCTTTTTGTTTCTTTACTCAACATTAAAATTTTGGAACAGACAATTGACCAAGCATGGGTCTTTTACATGTGAGGTAGTTACCTGGCCCTTGGCCAGGTGACAGCAGGACCGCTGGCTGGACTCATGGTCCTAATGCTGAAGTCAGGGGAAGAGGATCCCTTTGCTTGGGAAGTCAGAGTGGTAGTAGGAAGGAAGTATGGATGCTGGCCTGCGGAGACCGTGCACTGCCAGTGCGTGGGATGGTGATGATGATGCTATTCGTCCCACACAGCTGTAAAGATTACAGACAGAAATGATAAAAATAGCAGTGCACATGGTAAGGGCTCAGTCAGTAATGACTGTTGCTATTAGGGTGTTTTACATATTTTCCTAAATGAGATTTAGAAGTATTTTTCAGGGTTTTGAAAAGTTTTTTGGTATTTTTATTGGAATCACCTTAAATTTATAAATAAATTACAAAAGAACTAACAGTACTTAGATATTTTTATCTAGTTATATGGTATGTTTGTTTTGTTCACATATTTATAATTTCTTAAAAGGTTCTATAATTTTCTGCAGTGTCTTAACTTTGAAGTTTATTTCTATATATTTTATGATTTGAATAACTAAATGGGATTTCCCTCTATATGTAAGTTGGTTTAGAACCCATGTACTTTCCCAAGGTATGTTAGGTTGGAAAATATAAACAAAGATCCTACAACTACTTGGCCATTTGCTAGCTGAAGGTCTTTTCACCCTGGTTAATCCCCATGGTTCTAGAAATGTGTCCAGGAATCAGATATTATCAAATTGCCTTTATGGTGTTGACCGGTAGGTGGCACTGCTGGTCAGAGTAACTGACTCTTGTACTCGGGTTTGGTAGAGAAATGCACTGTGTTGACTGGAGTGTCTAGAAGGTCACCAGGGAAAAGGTTTTCTATTCAGACAGATGTGCTAAACTCTGCACAGAGCTGTTATGAGCTGCTTTACATTCCAGCACCTTTAGTGACCTGCCTGCCCTCTCTCCCGCGGGATAACCACACATCACCTGAGCTTCAGCTGATTATTCTTCTTGGGTAAAACATAAGCCCCCAAATGTTAAAGAGATAAAACAATGTTTGAATCTAAGTGCAGATTAGTGTCTTTCCTTTTAAATTAAGGAACATACATTTTATTTTTCACTTATTCCCCCGGGGATGTATTACTTGTTTTACTTATACTTATGTGATACTATGTTCCAGGAACTTTTCAAAACAAATATAAACCCATTTCATACTAAGCAACTCACCAAGGTAGGTGATATTACCATCCTCATTTTGTCCATGAGGAAACTGAGGTACAGAGAGATTAAGTAACTTTCCCTGAGTCACACAGCTGATAAACAATGGGGCTGAAATTGGAACCCAAGCAAATGTGGCTCCAGAGTTAGCGATATGAATCACCTAAAATTCAGACTCTTATACAATGTCCTCTTTTTTAAAAAAATTGTATTTTTTTCCATTACAGTTTAGTCCCATAATACTCCCCGCCCCCAGCAATCACCACACTCTTGTCCACGTCCATGAGTCCTTTTTCCTTTTTGCTCAGTCCCTCTATTCCCTGCTTCTCCCCACCCTTAGCTGTCATCCTGCTCTCTATCTGTGAGTCTGTCTCTATTTTGTGTGTGAGTTCAGTTTGTTCATTAGATTCCATACATGAGTGAAGTCGTATGGTATTTGTCTTTCTCAGACTGGCTTGTTTCACTTATAATGCTCTCCAGGTCCATCCACAACCTCACCGGCGCTTGTTGTTTGTTGATTTGTTTATGATGGCCATTCTGACAGGTGTGAGATGGCATCCCATTGTGGTTTTAATGTGCATCTCTCTAATGATTAGTGACCTTAAACATCCTTTCATACGTCTGTTGGCCATGTCTTTGTCCTCTTTGGAGAAGTGTCTATTCATATCCTTTGCCCATTTTTTAATTGGCTTGATTTTTTGGTGTTGGGTTTCGTAAGTTTTTTATAAATTTTGGATATTAACCCCTAGTGCCCTCCTTTTCTGTCTGCCTCTCTTAATTGCTGACCCTTTGTTTTTTCTTATGTAATGTTTTTGATTTTTCATTTTGACATAATCACAGCCTTAAAGAACAACAAGTATAGTACAAAGAATGTTTCCCTTTAGCTGTATGAGAGTATGTCATTGACCTGATGCCCCATCACCCCAAACACTTGAGTGTATTTTTTCCATAAACAAGGACACCTTCTTTTACCTTTTTTGTTTAAGTACAACAAAATCAGTCTGTTTTATGTAAAGGAAACATTACAAATGGATGCAAAATTAAATTTCATGATTAATTATCCATAAAATGAACAATACTTTACAACAAAACCTATGTACAAAGTTGATCACATGACAGTAAAAGAATTGGCAAAATGGAAAACTTGCTGCTTTTAAATGTTTTTAAATGTTTGCAACCTGAAATCAAACCATAAATTAGGTTTCTTAAAAGGGAATTTAAGCAAATCAAATATAGACGTCCAGTAGTACTAATAGCATTAAGCTTGTCACCTATTTTAGTTACAATGTTAACAAAGTGTTATGTGCTTTTCATTCTCTAAACATTAGTGTGCAGTTCTTATGGTGTTGGGGAGAGAAACAAGGTGGTATGTCACTGCTACTCACTCTGCTGGCAGAAGTCAGCCGCATGGCACACGCAGCCGAAGGAGAGGATGAGGAACACACCTCTGTGCTTGGGAGCTGTGTGTCCTGTCAAAACCTGGGTGCTCTGTTACATTGAAAGAGAACAGAATGGACGTTAGAGGCAAATGAGCAGCTTCCACCACAGCACTTGTTAAAAATACTTCCCTGGCTCACTTGTCCGGAATATCCTCTGTTGCAGGTCACTTTTTTTTTTTTCCAAGAGGAAATTTTATTAGCACATTTCAGTCACCTTAAACTTTTGATAAAAGGTAGTATATGTAGTAATTCTAAAAAAATATTTCCTGGGGGATGCTCTGCTGGCTAGACACAAAAAATATTTCTGCCCTTTGCTCCTTTATCCACACTCTCTGATGGAGCTGACTGCAGCCTTGCTCGGGTCGGTATACCGGTCGGCCACTGTGTGTGTCTGAGGCACTGCCAGGGGCTTGGATACCTTTGTCACCAGGCATCCCATTTGGAGGGTATTTCCACACCTCTGCTGGAAGGGCAAGGCTTGGCAGGGTAGCCGAGGCCTCCCTCCCTGTGGTCTCATCCTCCAGGAAGACAGCCTAGGTTGGTTCACAGGATGGTGGAAAGGCTACCAGCAGCAAGAAAAGTGTTGCCTGTCATTTTATTTCCTCATGATATCGGATAGTCTTCCAATTAAGAGTTCATTTAGATTCTGTCATCCCCCAGTGCTCTTTGCATTCACCCCTTGGCAGAAAAATGGAAGTACAGGTAATCTGCTTCCAAAAGCAGCCAATCGGGGAAATTTCAAAGTTGGTTAGGAACGAGTGGGAGGTGGGAGAGAGGGGTTGGGGGGACAAGTGGGCCAGCAGGAGTTGGGGTCAGCTCAGACAGGCCGGAAGCCTTGTGGGAAGCCAGAGGGCCCCACGGGAGACTGGATACCTGGAGAAGCTGGTGCTGGTGGGAGGGAAGAGGGAAACAAGGGAGTGAGGCTAGGAACTGGCACATGAGCCTTTTCAGCATTGCCTCTTTGGTCCATTTTCTACTCTCTGGCTCAGTGGATTCTCCATCTATTGCCTCAGGGCTGTTAAAAGAATTAGACTCAATCCCCAACTCTGGGCCAGGTAGTATTGGGAAAATCACAGGTCTTCTAAGATCTGGTAACTTCTGTAAAAAGGGAGTAACCTTCCTATCATACTTCCTTTCCTCACACTACTGTAAAATACAAATGCAACATCAAATGCAAAAACTTAACTGTGCAAAGTGTAACACACAGGTGGTATTAATGACAGAGTGGGGCAAACTCCCTGCAGGCTGTGTGGGGCTGGTCCAGACCTGGGTTATCCTGGGGGCACTGATTTATTGAAGAGTTGAGAGAGGCTCAAAGATCTGGACCCATGGGAGTCACCCGTGATTCAAAGGTCATTCCTTGGAAGACAGAGTCCAGTGGAGGCCACAGGATCTGGGCTTTCAGAATAGACACCCTCCTGGAGAGGCAGAAAGGTGGTGGACCTGTGTCAGGTATACAGTCAGAGGCTGGGCCCCTGTAGGTGAGGCGGGATCTCCAGGGCTGCCTCTGAAGGAAGGAGCTGAGGAAACCCTAGCCCAGGATTGTTGACAGGCACCCAGGGACTATGGCTAGAACTGGTTTTGTCTTAGATTGCCATGAGCCAAATAGCGATGATACCACTGAATCTCACTGCTTTTGACCTAGTTTGAGCTGGTAAACTCACATTCAAATTGCTTGGTTTTTGGCTGTGAAAAATCCCCTGGGTGGAGTGTGGAGACATTTTCTCCTATTTGTAGTGTGTCATTTGAGTGTGCCCCTGACAAGAGGACTTTCAGCTGTGCGCTAGGAAGGTGAGCTTTGCTCACGATTGCAAACAGTGCCTGGGAAGGAAGCTTTGCCTGTGTCCTTTTTGGGGCCTAGATGATACATTCATTGCCTCATGTTTTCTTATGGATAGTGTGAGGGGGCAGTATGCAGGGAGGTATCTCGCTCCATTTTATACTGCAATTGAGAGAATCAGATGGTAATTCTATACCACATCTCTCAATATTAACAGCTTTCAGTTAAAACATGTAACACACTGTTATAAGAACAATGGAGATGACTCACTAAACACTTTCCTTACCCACGACAAGATAAGGATCTGTTACAACTTAAAAAAAGTTACGGATAATCATTTCAGTGCTCCCTGGTGTTTTAAACCCAGACCTCGGATACCCAAAGCAGAGTGATCATATGATTTTAAAAACTTCTTAAAATGAGAGAAAGAAAAGAACCTCTAAAGAAAAAGTGCCAAGAATTTTTCGGCAGCTTTTGGAGACAGGCCCCGCGGCAGTGACTCAGTGGATTTTTATTCTCCTAGTCAGACAAAGATAAGATGTTATCCCACTGCGGCCTCCTCGGCCTCCGCCTCAGCTGAATGCTCCCCGAGTTTCCTGTGAACAAAGGTAAGCGGAGGGCCTCCAGGCTCATTCTCCATTTGTATTTTTTGACCTCTACACATTTAATGACGACTTCCTCAGGATCACCTACCTCTTTCCCTCCTTGAGGGACTGCATTTTGTTCTTGCTCACAGAAAGCACTGAGCCATGCTGGCTGCAGCTGCTCCAGCCTTCCTGGGAACGCCCTCCCCCGTGGCCTCCCAGAACATCCACGTCGCAGTGATTTCACAGCCCACGTGCTCCAGGCTGAGGGGCCAGTCCTCGCAGCCTCTCAGTCTTTATAAATAACCTAGCCCTTGTGCTTGCTATCCTCTCCACAACAGTATGCTTTCAGGTAAAAGGTTTTCTCTGAAGTAGGCAAAAACCTAATTGTTTCCTCAGAGTTACCTAAACCACCTGAAGGCCTTGAATTTTTAGTAGCTTTCAGAAAGAAAAGGGGCATTTTAACTGGACAACTATTCCCTCCAGCAAAGCCCCTTTGGCTGACCTTTGCTTATCACTCAGCAGGTTGCTCCAGCCAGCGTTGTGGCTCTTAGTCAAATCATCACGGCAGGGATTACAGCGTCAGGGATTCATGGGACCAGGGTCTATTTCTCCTTCGTTAGTTCTTTCTCTTGTGTGTCTCCCTAAGCCACAGTGAGGGAGGGTACGGAAGATTTTTTTGCCTGTCATCACCACAAAGTCAAGCTGATGTTTTCCCTGTTTTTGCCCCTGATGATTACAGTGCACTCTGAAATTTTAATGTCTGTTTCTCTCATGAAATGAAAGCTCTGTGAGGTCAGCATCTTGTCTAGATTTTTCAAGTTTTCTGTCTCTTCCACATCCAGTGAGATGTCCAGCACATAGTATGGAATCAGTAAGTGTTTATTCAATAAGCAAATAAATGGATGCTTGTGGAGGTTTTGGCTTCTTTTTTGTATGTGTAGGGGAGGAAGAAAAGTCCTCTATATTCTTAGGTTCTTTGATTGGGACCTGTGAATTAATCTGGGGAAAAAAAAGACAGTAATAGGAGAAAAGGGATGAAAGGACAAAGCCAGCGCCACTTGCCGTCGTGGCATCCCTTGCCCAGCAGGCCCACCACCCTGTCAAACAGGACTGCCGTTTTACAGTCTGAGCTTGTGTCCTCAGGACTGGAAATGACTGGGAAGCAAGAACAGAATGTGAGTAACTGCTCCCTACAGCCACAGGCAGGAGATAACATGGAAACACACTGCCCAAGGGCCACATAATAGCAACCTTCCGCCCTTTTAAATCCAATTATAATGCAATAAAAGCTCAAAGCTCCATCCCCCCAATGCTGGTGTGTCTCTCCACACCAGGCCCCTCTTCTGTCTTGGAGAGTGAATAAAATCTTTACTCTCTACACTTTGTGAATTCTTTCACAGCCTGCGTCAGCGACCACCGACCAACAAATACAAATTTATTTGACATTATTATTTTGTATACACACAGAGACTGTCATGAAAATAATGATCCAGAGAAGTGATTGAGGTTGTGGGCTTACATACCATTTAAACAAAGGATGATAAGTGGTGGAGAAATGACAGGCAAAGGAAAAGCGTTTTGGGCTTCTAAGAGGGGTTTACTGTGGCAAGGTAAAATGTATGGGGGAACTAATAGAAAAGGGTTATCTACTAGGGCTTAGTTTATATAGACTCATCCCACCACCTTTCTGTCTCTGGCAATAAAGATTGCTCTCTCTCAGCTATGAGAGAGGGGCTCCTTCATGAGGGGAGTTTATGCCCTGCTTTAAGCAGATGGAAGGAGGGCAGAGAGCATTTTCTGTGTTTGTTTTACTCAGTTGTATTTGGCTCAACATAATTCTAATGCCAAAGAGACATATTTTGGGGTGGCAAATTTTGATCCCTTTATGTGTTTGGTAGAATTTGGCTATGGTAGAGACAACTCATTTACTGCCTTTTACAGCGGGCGCCTGGCTGCCCTGAATAAAGACAGCACCTGTCAGCCTGTGTGCAGTGGGGTGTGGCCACGTGAAAAACTAGGCAGGCTTCCTGAGGACTTCTAGGTGGACCTACCTGCCCTGGGCTGCCTACCCCTAGGTTCTTCTGAGGCAGAGCAATAACCTTCTAGGGTGTCTGTGCTGTTGTACTTTTGTGGCTCTGTTCATTACTTGCAGCTAAACCTCATCACAACAGGCATGTTGGTTTAACATTTGCATGTATCGGGACGAGGGAAAGACTAGTATCAAAAGCTTAAGTCCAGCTGGATTTCTATGGGATGGCCATAGAAAACCATCAGTTAGATGTGTTCAGCATGTGATGACAGCCTTAGCTGAGGTTATTCTCTTTGCTAATTTATCTCATAGCCATCCACTCACAAATGTGGAGCACATCCTCTTTTTCCACCTTACTCCTTGGCTTAGGAAAATGAATGACAAATTTGCGCATTAAAATGTTGACAGGATGTTTCATGTATCCCATTGGGCTGAAAATACCTGTGCACCTGGAACTGGCAGCAGTGCAGGGAGTTTGACGTGCCTGCCTCAGTGTTTTCTAGTCTTAGACATAAGGAAGGCAACCGATTGTTTGTTTTCTTTTAAGATTTTCTGCTATTATTTTTATGTCACGAGAGCCGATTTTTTCATGGATTTCTTTAAAGGATTTAAATTTCTTTTTTGCCTCAGTTAACTTAGCTCACATGAGTAAGAAGTCTTTTGACAGTGAACATTTATTTCCTAAACATCCTTTCCTATGTATGTGGATGGTCTGAACTACATTTCTCTACCTCGTTGACCGTGAAGAAGCTAGGAATTTCGGTCATTTTCATGGAGCAGTAGCTATGGGTGGCATGCAGTTGGGGGAAGGGGTGATGTGCGAGCTATGCTTGGAGACAAATGGCCCTGTGAGTTCCAGTCAAAACAGAGGTGGAGGTAAACACAGCCCACCTTCTTGCACAGCCACATCAAATTACAACCGAACAATGAAACAGCCATCACTCAGAACCATCAGAAGTAAAGTCTAATGGAAGTCCAACAACTACAGAATTAAAGAAGCCACATCCATCCAGACTGGTAGGAGGGGCAGAGATGCGGAATGGCCTGGCCCCACACCCACATTGGTGGATAAAAACTGGGGAGGGGTATCTTGGGAGTGAGGAGTGCCCCACACCAGGATGCCCAGCCCAGGCTTCCAGTGCCAGGAAGATAAATCCCCACAACTTCTGACTGAAAAAACCAGTGAGGTTTGAGTCAGTGAAAGGAACCTTCAGAGTCTCAGGCAGTGCCTCTTAAAGGGCTTGCACATGGACTTACTCAGACTCACTCCCTCGGAGCTCCAGCTTGAAAGGCCCCAGTGGCCTACGGACAGGAACTGAAGTGTCTAGCGTCAGGGCGAGAGCTGGGGCACAGCCTTCTCCCAGACAGAAATGTAGACCGGGGCCATTGTTCCTTTTTGGAGCCCTCCCCCAACACAGCCACAGAGCCGGCAGGTGGGTGCCCCATCTGAGACTCTATTAACCTGGCTCACAAGGTTTGCTCCACCCTGAGGAATCCCTGAGGCTCTGCTCCACCCAATTTAAGGGCCCACCTAAGCTTTTAACAGTGGCTTTTCCATGTAAATGGCTGATCTCGGCTCAGGCTTCATATCTTCCTAAATTCTCTCAAACAAGCAACAATCACCTTCAGTGAGCCCCCATTCCCTGCACAACTGGCTAGGCAGCCCCAGGAATGACACTAGCTGTAGGGGACCGGTTTGTTTTGTCTGGCAAATGTGACTCAGCTCTGTATGGAAACCCTACAGAAGCGAAGTGGTGGGTAGGAGCCAGACCTTCAAACCGAGTTTTCCCATGGGAATCAGGCCTAAAAAATGCATACAGCCTGTTAGGCTTGCTCTTGGTAAAACTCCCTCACCCTGGTCTAAAACAACAAATGTGTATCATCTATCTTCAAGGTAATTTCCAAAGCCTGTGTGAATTTTCCCAAGAACAGAGCTAATCAGCTCACTGCCATTTCCCTCTGCATGTTATTTTCATTTCCTTGATTGTACCTAAAATGTAGACAATAATATTCTATGTAATAGATAATAAATCCTTCTTTGATGTAAGACCTGAGAAAAACAATAAAAGCCTGTCTAGGCAAGGGTTGGGGCGCTCTCCTCTTGAGAGAGTAGCTGTGCTGTCCCCTTTTTCTCCACAGAATTGCTGTCTCCTGTGCATTTATTTTCTTTTTCAGTCACAACAGGCGGACTCTGCTGGCCCGAGCCTGCCACAGCTAGCAACAGCCAGCTTTGATTCACAATTTGGCTTCTCATGGGAACCTCTCAGCCCAGCACAAGTAGCAACCATCTCAGATTGCTTTGTAGCTCATGCTGGGTGGCCTCAGGTGCAACAGAGATGGGCTGACCTTGGCCAGCACCACCAGGGAAACCTCAGAGCCTTCACATCCAGTGGATAGCGACAGACATTGGAGCAACATCACCCTGCGCCTGCACAGCTGACCCTCCATGGAGGGCAGAGGTTGGTGGGCAGGGGTCACAGCCAGTCCTCACAGCTGACTGGCCTGGGTGAATTCAACCCATTGTTCTGCCAACAGCAACCAAGGCTCAACTACAAGAGGAGTGTGTACTCAGCCTACTCAAAAGGTGCACCTCAAGTACCCAGAATGGATGACAAGGGAGGCCATGCCATTGGACCCTATAGGACACCTACTACATTAGGCCAAGCTACCAAAACACGGAGCCAAAGCAGCTCTATCTGATACATAGAAACAAACACAGGGAGGTGCCAAAATGAGGAGACAAAGAAACATGGCCCAAATGAAAGAACATGTCAAAATTCCTGAAAAAAAACTAAACAAAATGGAGATAATCAGTCTATCAGATGCAGAGTTCAAAACACTGGTTATTAGGATGCTCAAGGAACTTAGTAAGGACCTCAACAGCATTAAAAAAGGCCCAGGCAGAAATGAAGGATATACTAATGGAAATAAAGAGTAATTACAGGGAATAAACAATAGAGTAGAAGAAATCAAGAATCAAATGGAAGATTTGGAACACAAGGAAACAAAAGACAACCAGTCAGGACAACGAGAAGAAAAAAGAATCCAAAAAAATGAGGATAATATAAGCAGCATATGGGATAACTTCAAGCACACCAATATTCACATCATTGGATTGCCAAAAAGAACAAGAAATTGGAAATCTATGTGAAAAAATAATGAAAGAAAACTTCCCTAATTTGGTGAGGGAAATAGACATGCAAGTCCAGGAAGCAGAGTCCCAAACAAGATGGATGCAAAGAGGCCCACTCCAAGGCACATCATATTAAAATGACAGAGATTGAAGATAAAGAGAGAATTTTAAAACCAGCAAGAGAAATGCAGTTAGTTACCTACAGGGGAGCTCCCATCAGATTGTCAGCTGATTTCTTAAAAGGAATTCTGCAGGCAAGAAGGGAGTGGCAAGAAATATTCAGTCATGAAAAACAGGGACCTTACAGCCAAGATTGCTCTACCCAGCAAAGCTATCATTTAGAATCAAAGGGCAGATAAAGAGCTTCCTGGACAAGAAAACACTAAAGGAGTTCATCATCACCAAACCATTATTTATGAAATCTTAAAGGGACTTACTAAGAAAAAGAAGATCCAAACTATGAACAATAAACTGGCAATAAATATGTATGTATCAACAATTGACTCTAAAAAACAAACAGCAAACAGGAAGAACAGAGATAGAATAATGGATACGGAGACTGTTTGATGGTTGCCCGACGGGAGTGGGGTGGGGGAGAATGGGTGAAGAGGTGAGGGATTAAAAAGTACAAACAGGTAGTTACAGAATAGCAGTGGGGTTGTAAAGGACAGCACAGGAAATGGAGCAGCCAAAGAATTTATACACATGACCCATGGACATGAACAATAGTGTGGGGATTGCCTGAGGGAGTGGGGATTCTGGGAGAAATTTTCAGACAACTGTAACAGCATAATAAGCAGAATATAATTTAAAATAGAACAAAGATGAACAGAGTTGTGAGCTATGGCTTCATGAGAAAATTCCTTCATTTTTAAGTAAATGATAGGATTTTTTAAATAGGAATTCCCATGAAACTCAGACAATCCCAAGTGAAATTGAGAACTTTATCAGTCTAACTGGAGCTGTAGGACATTAACATAAGACATTTTCCCCCTGAATGTCAATGGACCCTGAACTAGCAGGATCACAAGCAGAGGGTCCTGGCAGGTTGGGCCGTCTAGAAGTCCCACTGGCTTGGACAAAGCCTGGGCTCACGGCAGAGTCCAAACTGGTAGGCCTGCTCCCGAACCCCCAGCTTGAACTACACCAATTATCGTGAGTCACATCACATTACCATTTAGTTTTAAGTTTTACAAATGGTCAAATTGGCAGTTTATTTGGTTCAGCCTACAGATGAGGTTTGTTTCCTGTTTGTTTGTTTGTTTTTTTCCATAAAGAATTAACTTCTTAAAATACAAGCATAAATATTACTAAGAACAAAATATTGTATATAAAACAATAGCAGAAAATGGATACATTAAAAATGAGTGATTTATAGACAAAGAAAATAAGGCTGAGAGTTGAGAGATTATTGCCCAGGTGTAGAGAACTGGGAACTCTCCCATGAGAGCCTGGATCTCACTGAACCTGTAACCCGTGACCTGTCCATCAAGGCTCACTGTCCCTTCAATTGCATTCAATGTAGTCACCTCCTTGATCAAGTTCGGAAGAGAGTCATCACTGCAGAAATGAGCCTTCTTCCGTTCTGGAGCACTTGGAAAGCCTTGAGCTACTAGATAATCGTGAGACTCCTTGAAACTAACGAAGCCCTGCAGCACGTTGTCAACATTAACCGTCGTCCCTTTTAAGTGTAACACTGGCTTGTTTTCTTGCTGTGAACACACGGCACTGAGAAACAACTCAGAAATAAGGTAGGCAAAAGAGAAGAAATTTGGCTGCCACAGTCGCACAGCCGGAGGTCAGCATTGTGAACATTTGCACGTGCTCATCTGTGTCACCAGTGTTTATGGAGCAGGCACGGTTCCTGGGGCTGGCAGGCTGGAGGACAAGCAGAGGGCCTTGGCCCCAGGGCATAGAGGAGGCCAAGGTCAATAAACAAGTAAATCAATAAATACATTGAGTACAAATTGAGGTATTTGAAACAATGTGCCATTTAAAAGGTTGGTCTGTGATACTGAATTACCAGGTGAGAGGGAAAGTGGGAAATACCCTAAAGTAGACAGGGCGGGGTGGGGGGTTCAGGAAAGGCCTTGTTGAGATGACATCTCCTGTCAGATGAGAAAGGTGAGTAGTCAGAGATGCAGGGAGCCGAGTGTCCAGGAGAAGGTACAGTCAGGGCGGTGAGGGGCTCCAGACACACCACCCCAAAATATTCGCAGGCCCTGTGGCATGCAGATTATTTTGAGCTAAAAGGCACTTGAAGTAGAGCCCACACAGACAGGCTCTCTGGCCTCCCCCTTTGTACTTAAAAGCAGGGCACACGATTTCCCGCGAGGAGGTGCCCTACCTGTATCGGGAAGGAGAACATTCTTGTCATCAGAGACAGGGAGTTGACGTGAGATGAATCTGCACGAACAAACCCTCCAAAAGCGACCCTTCTTTCCCATTAGTTTCCCCATGTATGTCCTAGTCACTTCCCCGCAGTGTACCGCCCGTAGCCCAAACCCACCCTCCCTTTGTGTCCTCACACCTCGGCAACGCTCCCCTCTGTTAGGTGAAGTGGGACATGAGCCCTTGGGGTCTCGCTGCCTCTTAGGAGTTCGCACTTCTTTCTAGGAAGACCCCAGGCCATGGAAAAATATTACCATCAAATAAAATTTGTATGCTTTTTTCCCCGTTAATTGGTGTTTTGTCAGTTCAATTCCCAGGCCCCAGCCCCAGAGCCTGAGAGGGCAGAGGAGAGGTCCCTCCGCCCCTCTAGCAGACGGAGGTTAGCACATTTGATGGACTTTCCTGCAAGACAGGAGGTTGGGATTGCTGGCAGCGGGGCAGGGGGCGTGTGCCGACCACTGCACGTGCTCTCCTAGGATCTGGAAGAAAGCCGAAATTCTACCCCATGGGGGACATTAATTATACATGTAGTTTTAAAAACAGACATGAAATAGCTGTGTACATGATTATTTTTAACTTGTTTTTCTTAATTATCAAGACACGCGCCGGGTCCATAGTCTTTTCGATGCGCAAGTGCCCGTACCCAGGTCACCTTGCCTGTGTCGGGCTCTCTCACTGCCTTTGTTAAGAGAGAACTGGACTCCCCGTTTCCATCAGTACAACATAAATTAGGGCGGAAACCCTGCCCCTTTTCTGCACGTGCATCTGTGGATGTAGTTTCCCCGGGACTAGTCAAAACCTGTATGTGGGCATGTTTCTAACAGGAAAGATTCTGTTTTGTTACTGGCCTGCCTCCTGCCCTCTCTGAAGCCCAGGCAGAGGATAAAAATGAATTTGTACACAATGTTGACATCATTAATTAAATTGTAACACCTTATAATTACATTATCTATCTACTCTTGTTTCTTCAGAATCTCACTTAATGTAACTTGGTATTTAGCCAGAGCGATGCTCTGATTTCTCTAAGAAACTAACATGCCCCTCTGCCCTCCAGCCGGTAGATCAGTGAAGCATTTGGGGAGAGAGTTTATATGTTTTGCATCCTGTGCTTTTTGGTCACTGTCACCATTTGCGGTCAATAACCACTGAATGGCCTCAGGGAGTACGACACACACCAGTGCAGGGACGGGAGTTGCCTGCAGAGTTTCAGCGTTAAGAATCACAGCGTGCAGGCCTGACAAGTCACATTTCACAGGCTTAAGCGAGTAAGACAATGTTTTGAAAAACAAAGGCAGCCAAAATGATTTGGCATGTTTGGGGTAGCCCTGGGTGACAGGCTTATCCGACACAGAGAAGGAGAACGAAACAGCCAGGGACCAGGTCACAGCTGGTGGGTAATTTCCCAGGGTCTCCGCCAGGAGGGATGCTTTCTGGGTCTGTGCCTTGGAAAGCTTTGCTGGGTGGAAGGTGAGAAAGGACAACTCTTCATTATCACACACCATTCGGAGGGAAAAACCACTCTATCCACACCCAGCTGGAGTTCCCCACCCCACCAACTTGTTTGGTAAAACCTAGGATCTGAGGTGTGACAGCTGTCTCCACCTGTAGTCTCATGAGTCCAGAACATTCCATGACTATGTGTGGGGGTGGGAGGGGGTGGCCACATACACTGTAAATTTAGATCAGTTTGAGATTTAGAAGATTTGGGATTGTTATACCTTGTGGTTATTTTCCTGAATTATAAGGAAAAAAGAAGCAAATTAGCACTATTTGAGTATTGCTTTTTATAGATTTTTCTTCAAATAAAACTTAAGTTTCCTGGTCCTCTGTCACATGTGGAAGGAGGAAGACACATCAAATGTGTTTTATTAAGCAAATCTTAAGCCTAGAAAGAGGACGAGAAAACCACCCTCTGTGATTCAGGGTCCAGGGAAGCTGCAAGATTCCGAAGTGGGTGGTCTGGGGCCCAGAGTTTGAGTGGATGGGTGGGAGGCAGCGTGTGGGCTTTCTCTGCTGAATGCTTTCCCAAAGCCCCAGTGAAACTCTCCATTTAAGTGGGATAGGAAGCACACTTACGCCACCGAGACACATTTCCAAGCCTGTGAAGAAAAGCCTCGCCCAGCGGTATAGGGTTATTTGCCTGGTTTCTCGTGCAGAGTTTGGCCTCACCTGGTACTAGATAATAGAAACATATTGCAAGTATTCTAAGATTTGAGGGACCAAATGAAATAGAGTTTGCTAATGCTATTGTGCTATTAAAAAGAAATAGTCATAATCTCAGTTATGCCACACTGGGGCTCAGAAGTCGTTCTGGATCTATAATTTTTCCCAACTGCTCTATAGTTACCCAGGCTTTGAAGTTGATCTCCTAATGGTGGCAGTTTTGACAGACATCTATCTATGATATTGTTGACCTCCTTTTCTCGAACACTCTGCACCAAGTGAAGCACACGCAGGCGTCTGTTGCAGACACGGTGGTGAACTTCAGACAGTTCTGAAGATGCGGGACGTGTGGGCTAGGACAGGACATGGCCTAGCCCAGGAGCCACCAGCCAGGCTTCTGGGACCAGAGCATCAGATCCTGGCCACTCTACCAACCAGGTAGACTAGGTTGGATGAGTGAACTTCTCTGTGAAATGGGGTGGTGTGTGTTGGGGGTGGGTGGGTATGTGGCCAGTAGGGTGTGCTTTGCCAACCCCCAACTGCAGGGAACATAACTGACCACTGGCCGCTGACCCCCTGACCCTCTGATGCCTGTCGCAGGGCTCACTGGGAGTGGGCCCTGGGCTGCTCCTGGCCTACTGAGTGGTGGGATAGTAAGGCAAAGCCAATAGTGGGCCACACGGAGTGGCTCCTTTGCCACTTTGGCTGGAGGACACCTTGATGGCTTTGCCTGACCTCCTCTTTGTGGTGTTTTCTGCCAGCCTTCTCTCCATCTCCTGGCTGGGCTCAGGCTCACATCACGATTTGAGGGCTCTCCCAGCCTCTTTCAGCTCCCTCCCTCTTCTCCCTCCCACGGGCATTTCCCCTAGTACAGGGTTGTCAGATTAAGCAACCAATAAACAAATAATAGGGTGTCCAGTTAAATCTAAATCCCAGATAAATAATTTTTTAAATCATAAGTATATTTTAACTTTTAATAGACTCATTTTATCTGGCAAAAAAAATCTATACAACTTGAATGCCATCTTGGTATCTGATTCTTGGGGGACCTTTACTGACACAGGGTGGTCATAGTTGTACCTACCTCAGAGGTAGAACTGAATGAGTGAAAGATGTAATTAGAGCTGGATTGGAACTTAGCAAGTGCTCATTAAGTGGTGGTTACTGTCAAAGTCAAAGGGTGTGCCCAGACTAAAGGGGCTCCTTGGGTCTCCCAGCCTTTCCCCCAGGCAACAGTGGGGACGGGTTGGCATCCAGGCACCTCTCCCACACAGATCGGTGGGGTGGTGGCAACTGCAGGGCTGGTCGAGGGTGAGTGACCCACTCAGAGAGGGTGACCGCCCCGCAGAGCAGCCCTGGTCTCTCCTCTGCTCCGGAGGGAGCGGTTCCTCTCCAGCAGCAGCCATTTCTCACCGCCCTGCCCTGTCCTCTGAGCACCCGCTCTTGCCTGTCGCACTGTGGCCTTCACCCGCAGAGCCAGGCCCGGTCATCGCAAAACCAGAATGCTCTTGTGCTTCCAGCAAACCTCCAACACTGTGTTTCCAGTTATTCTTCAGGCTGTCTTTCTTTCTCATTGTTCGGTGTACTTTGCTTTCTTTTCTTTTGAACTCTCAGGCTCTGAGGGACTCTGGTTGCTTGTGAATTCTGGAGGCTTCAAGTCTGGATCACTGAGGTGATATAAATGAATAATGTAGGAGTGCAAACTAAAGGAACAAATGAGAAATTTCATTGTTATCTGGGGCAGGCAGGGAACTTTTAACCTCAGAACAAAATGACTTGGATCCTTGGAATGGAATCTGGATGTTTTAAATCTTATGTATTAGGACCAGAGTCATATGAGATACTCAAGAGCAGTAATAATACATTAGTTGATCTACATTTCCCTAAAATCCAGAAAACTAATTTCAAAATACTGTGTGAACATAAATTAATTCTTATTGAAGATAACTTTGTAATGATCTTGTTCCCCTCTTAATAGCATCCTTATTTGTGCATTAAACTTCCTTATACTGATGCAAATTACCCACAGCAAAACTGTAATCACAAATACTGATTTACCATTGAACTTAAACTTCAGGTCTCATTGAAGTTGTAGGATCATAACACTAGGATTTTGAAAGGCTACCGAACCCCCCACTACCTTTAAGTGAAAGTGAGTTGTCCCAACAAGATTAAAATCAAGCTATTTCAAAGTTTCAGAAGAAAATTTACATGACATAAGGCAAAAGGTAAATTCTTGAGCTACTACTGTCATATTTAACAAACACTGCAAATTGAGTTATTTAAAGAATGGCTGTATTGATCTCATCCATATAACAGCTTGTCTGTGATACATTTGATGGTTTATGAGATGTGATTTAATATGTAGTCTACAATAATGTTAATTTTGAGAATCATTTAGAGTGACCTTTCTTCCTCCTACTAGTTATGAGGTGTTTTCAGAGCATCGTACTCTGGCTTTAGGACAAACTCATGAGACACAGAGGGTGGGAGGGAGAAGATGGGATTTTATCAGAACACCTGGGCTTGCGTGCTTTCCCTGCAATGGAGTCCCTGGGTATTTATGCCACTTAGCTTCTCGGAATTTAGCTTCCTCATCTGTAAATGACAATATGAGTCTGAGCTATTTTTTTAACCAGATGTTTTTTGTGGCTTGAAGGCAGATTGTATTAAAAAGTTCTTTGTAACAAATTCCTGTTACTATTTGTAGGAGGGAGAGACTGTTTATATAATTTGTCACTCACAAGGAGAAAGCACAGATTTGTTCATTGTGTTCTGTTAAGAGGCACTCATCTTCAGCACAAGGGCTCCCTAACCAAGTTTTAAACAAAACCCACAAAGGGGAAGTATGCTCCCCACGCTTCTGGTGGGTGTGGCTCAGGCTTGCTGCCCACGGCCCCTTCCACGGCCACAGCACCACGCCCTTGGGGACACATCGCTGCTTAGTGGCATGGCCGGCAGGCTTCAGTCACTATCTCCATCGCCAGTGGTGTGACTGACACAAAGACAGAAGTTTGCCAAACCTCACCATTAGTAAGTCACGGAAGAAAAACCTGAATCTAGAGATTTGGGCTCCAGAATCCATGCTGTCATGGGTGATAGCTTTTCCTTTGAGCTCACTAACTCACGGACTGTCTCCGGCAGAGCGCCTGTTCTCCCAGAACTCCTGAGAATGTCAATGTCCTTCCCCGGGGCTGAGTCTGATCTGAAAAGGAAATACTCTTCTGGGTGTTCTAGCGGATGAATGGCACAAATTTCAATGGACTTTACTTGATATCATAGAAGAGAAACTTTTCCTTTACCTTCTTAGGATCAGTAACCGAGGCCTGTGAATTAAACTGACTAAAGTCAGGTTAACAGGGGGAAAGCTACATAGATTATGTTGATGTTTATAATTTTACATATATGAGGGACTTCCCAGAAAGAGGTAAAAACCCCAAAGAAGAGGTTACGTCTGGAGGTTATACACCTAGTGTAGTAGGAGAAAGGGACGGAGAAAATGCACTGCGGGAGACTAGATGGACACGTGCTAGGCTTGTGACGATGTCTGCTTGGGTGTGATTAGCTTAGAGCTCTTCTCCGGGAGGACGGTTATGAAAATTGAGCTTTGGGGAGGATCCGATTTTAGGTAGAGGGGGATTTCAGGGACTCAAATGCTTTCAACTCAGAATAATTCTCATGCTAAAATGGTGTATTTTTGGAAATCATATTATTAGCATGTTTGACTGAGTACTAGTTCTCAAGATACCTAGTAAATGTGACATTTAGAGTTACTGCTACCAGGTACAATATACAAAGACAGTATTCTCTTTGAAGCTGGTAAGCACATCCTTTGTAGGGATGGTTTCATCTTGGTGAAGGCAAAGGATGGAGAAGTTCCCTGGGGACAGAGCTGGGCTTCCAGTCAGGGGAGGCTGGCTGGCTGCTGCCTGTGGTGCAAGCTCAGGGTCGGTCACTTGTGTCAGCATGGACCTTGGCAAAGAGCAGACTCTGAGAGGTCGGGGGCAAGGAGGAGGGAGAGCAGTGTGATGGCACGAGGCTGGGCAGTGCACGGCAAAGGCTCTTTGAGGCACTTCGGACTGCCAGTATCTTTACACATCAGGAACCTGTACCAGACCCTTTGAGGACCCTGATGGAGACACTGGTGTCTGGGTGCCAGCACCCACAGATTCAGGCACCACATGGCAACACAGGTGCCATGAGGAAGGGAAAACCTCCCAGACAGAAAAACATTCTTTTTGAGCAAAAACGAAATATTAAAAAACCATGCATGGGTTGGTTAATTTTGCGTCAACTGGATGACTGGACTAAGGGGTGCCAAGACACCTGTCAGCATTCCTAGGCGTGTCTCTGAGGGAAGAGGTTAGCTTTTGAATCAGTGTTCTGAGTAAAGATCACACCCCTGGTGTGGTGGGAATCCGATCCATTGGGACCAAACAGAACAGAAAGAGCAGAGTGAGGGCAAATTTCTCTCTGTCTTTTGGAGCTGTAACATCCAGCTCTTACTGCCCTTGGACTTGGAGCTCCTGGTTCTCAGGCCTTCATACTTGACTGTGTCACACCACTGACCTTTCCGGTTCTCCAGCTTTGTTGATGGCTATTATGGGATTTATCCTTCATGGTGTATAAGCCGATTCCTATAATGAAATCTCTTCTTATATATCTATATATCTTATTGGTTCTGTCTCTCTGGAAAACTCTAATATGGAGCTCTAGGCCATAGAGAATGCCTGTAAATAAATCCTAAAGGAACAATATCATCCAGATTGTTACCTGATCATAATTGTCAATAATATTAGAAATCAATAACAGAAGAAAAGATTAAACAGTTCCTGCATTGGAAACCAAATAACATCACTAAAGAAATCTAGATTTAAAAAGAACTAATAAATTTAAAAAGATCCCTAAACTAAGAAGTACTGGGAACTGAGTGACAGGAAAGGTGGGGCATTGCAGACAAGGACCCTCATGGACTGAGGTCAGTTAACCCAACTCTCTGAGGTGCAAGAAGGCCCAAACTGTCACGAGAGTTTGGTCACTGGAACTGGCCTGTTGCCAGAGAATTCTGAGGCCTTGCCTTCAGTATCTGACCACCAATAACACTGCAAAGTCTATAATGAGCATGCGCACATCCAGATGCTTGGACTGCCTACACTTTTCTTGATGAGCATGTTGTGGCCATCAGTCCTGGTCTCCTGGGATAGTTCCAGTCCACAGTTCCTGCTGTCCTGGTGAAATTACTGGGTTGGCCAAAAAGTTCGTGTGTTTTTTCTGTAAAATAAAAGACACATTTTTCATTTTTATCAATAACTATTGATATGGATATTTTGACTATGTCTGCTATCTCCTACACGGTAGAATGTTGATCACTCTCAATTAATGTCTCTATTTGATCACTATCAACCTCAGCTGGTCTACCTGACTGTGGAACATCGTCACCCAGAGAGAAATCTCCAGCAGGAAACTTCGTAAACCACTTTTGATGCTTTTCATCGGTCACAGCACCTTCTCCATACACTGCACAATCTTTTTTGCATTTCCGTTGCATTTTTACCTTTCTTGAAGTACTAAAGCATAATATGCCATAAACATTGCTAATTTTCTTCCATCTTCAATATTAAAGTGGCTACACAAAAATTCACCAATCTTTATTTTTATTGGTAAATACATGCTGATATGACAGATGTCATAACACAATCCAACAAAATTGTTTTGAATGAAGTTAAAGACAACTAAGCACTAGCAGAGCCAGCTTACAGAAAAAGCCAAATGAACTTTTTGGCCAAACCAGTATCAGTGGAACTGCCTCTTACTCCCAGAGCTGCAATAGTATGGGTGATCATGCCATTACCCTGATGGGCAGTCACCACTGAAGTTGGCTGTGACCTGCAGGTGTGGATAGCTTTGTATTAAAGAATGTACTTATAAAGGGATTATTACAGTTTTCCTTTGGTAGCTGTTTAGTGCTTGTGTAATTGCTCCATTATTACCATTTTGATCAATTTGTTCTTCTTCCTCAATTCCTTGTTATCCAGCTTCTTTTTTTTCCTCATGGGAAAGCTGGAATGGTGGGCAGGCTGTGAGGGACTTTGTCTCCTGAAATGGAGCATGTTCAGAAAAGTTGGAGCCGTACTTCTCTAAGGTACCCTCCCCGCAGTGAAGCTGACTGCCTGCTTTGGTGCATCTTCATTTCTGAGCCAGAATAGACCCATCTTAAGATTCTTAACACTTAAGTTCCACCAAGAAACTTACTCTCTCTCACATGTTGTATAGTCTATTTCAATTTTGCCTAGATGCAGAAGAACAGCGAGGACCAAAAAGCAGAACACATTGACCTGGTTCATCATCCAGGCATGAGAGCCTCCCTGTCCGAGGAGCTGACTGTGTGGTGTCAGGGACTCTGCCCGCGGTTCGGACCACAGACATTGCTTATCTCCGGAGAGGCTCTCAGTTCACGGTCTGCTTTAGACCTGCACTACTGAGGTCACAGCACTGGACAGGCCTGGTTTGAAGTGTGCTCCGGCATCCCTCCATGATCGCTGTTATTCACTCTCCGTGTTAATGATGGTTCAGACCTACTCCTGCCATTAATCAACCTGGAATTGGCATAACCAGTGTGTTATGCAAACCTTGAAGACCAGTCCTAGACATTTCCTCAGGGCTAAGAAGAAATCTGGGATGTGCTAAAGGAGACAGGGCCTGAGCTGAGCTGAATGCAACATTGGTTTCTTCCTGTTTCTCATAACACATGGCCTCGGGTTTTGCTTACAGTTAATGTTTCTTTATATTTCTAAAGGACCATTTTGGATTTAACCATTTGACTCTGTTGCAAGTGATTCTAAGTTCTCAAACACACCACCAGAAATTGTAATTCAGGAGATCCAGTGGGGGTTTCAGAATCTGTTTCAATAAACATCTACCTTCTGAGGATTTATTTGAATCATGATATTTTGTGGGGAGGGCCAGTGCCTGTAACCCCATTGCCAGTTAATCCCTGCAGAAGCCAGGGTTGCTGGCCAGCAGGGCCCAGGCAGGGAATTCCTCCTTGGATGGGGCTGTGGTCTCAGAACCATCAGATTCAGGAAGAGGGGCAGCTGACAACGGTCTTGTTGAGGCAGGCCCGTGTTTTCTCCAGGGCCAGAGTTACTAAGCCAGCAGTGTGCCTGTGACAACTTGAAAGGTAGGTGAAACTGAAGTACTTGGGAAAAAGCAGCTAAAGCTTCACGTGTTGTAACCTGGAGCAGTGTTCCCGTCCCAGCTGATTCAGTTCAGGCCTCTGCAAGGAATCGCTGTGTCTAGTTTTACACTGTTCCGTGCTGTAGTCACCATTGGTACCAAGTACCCCCAAATAAAGAAATACCTTTAGGAAACACAAGACGGAAGTGTTTATGGGATCCCGAATCCTCTGTGGAAACCAGATTTATGCCAGGAGAAGCGAAGCCCCGGGCTCGTTTGTTTCCTCACACCAGGGGCTGGTTAGTGCGGGGGCGTGTGAATGACAGCGTCCTTCCGGCGAGCAGGACCGCCCACAGCAAGTCCGCTTCGGGGTACCCGCTGCTCGGCCTCCAGAAGGTGATTTCACCTCGCTTCTCAGGTGATGTTTGTGAAGCTGGCAGCAGAGGATAGGAGTGACATGTTTTGTCCTTTATAAACGTCATGGGTTGATTTACTGATATTTACCCAAATATCAGGAAGTCTTCACAGGCAAACAGCCTGACGGTCCCTGAACAAAAGACTATAAAAATATTGATTTAGAAACAGACACACCTCCTCTTTTTCCAGGAAGACCACGTTCCGGTCCTGTGCATCTGCCTCAGTAGCAGGTGAGGTCGTGTGGGTGTGCTTACCTGGCGGACTTTCACCCAAATCTGCTGAAGTCATTACAGTTGTTCATTTCAGAGACAGTGCAGCTCTTAGTGTCATCATCACTTCAGAGTTTTGTGCCGCTTTATACCTTCAAGGGCTATACAGGTGCCCTTAATTCATATTTATTACCACTTCCCCAGACAACAGTTAGCACACTTTTAACCCTCATTTAGGCTCCGTGTAAAAATGAAGGACTCTAGTTCTGACTGGACCTTGTCATGCTCTTTTATCCTCTGGCCGGGTCAGGGAGAGTGTATTTCCACGATCCTTCTTCTAGAGACTATAACTTGATGTAAAGTGTGGATTCCCACCCAATTTAATGCTCTGCACTTCAAAGGGAGGCATGAATCAATTGCTCTTTGAAATTAATCATTATTCCCGACATTGAAAGCACAAGGAAAAAGGTCAGGAGGCTTGAGTGGGCTCGAGCCCCTCGAAGACTCTATTTATTGTGTTATTTTCTCATAAAACTTCATTCGAAAATCCATTTGGGCAGTAGGATCAATACCACCAGAGCCTGCAAGACAGGCCTGCCTGAAGCTGAATCTCGCTGCGGCGTCAGAGAAAATAGTGTTAGAGGAGTCCACAAAAGCACACGCTACTCACTGACCGTTCAGAAGGACTAAATACACTTGGGAATCTCCTCGAAGTTTCCCCCAAGAGTTAAAACACAATGACAGCTAAAGGATGTGTATGCTGACCCAAAGCTCATTCCCTTCTTTACCAAGATTGTCAGTAGGATTCTGCTCAGGGAGAGACATTTGAGCCTGGATAGAGACCAATTTACTGGGCTTCAGCCTGCTAGGTGAGTTGGATAGGGCAAGGCAGGTGGAAATCACGTTGTGTTTTATTGCAAGTTAATCCCTCTTTCTCCGTGTTATTTAATTTTCTTTATTCTGGGGTGACTTCAGAATTTACGTAGCATTTTATTCAGTTCAGCAGCCACTTGGCATGATTGTGCAATCAGTACTCTGCCTTCAGTTTTCCTCTGTCAGTAAACTGCCTTTCTGGAAAAACTGCCTGGCAAATGAATTGACTCACAATATGCTCATGGGTAAAGCCAACAGCACATCACACTCTCCACACAACATTGCACAGATCAGCTGTGTCAGGGCCCTAGAAATCCCATGTGACTGTTCTTCTTTCTTAGTTTAGCAAGAAATGGCTTCATTTCCCATGGGTGACTTTACCTTTGGAATGGAAGTCTGCTCCAGCCTTAAGAGAATGAGGTGAGTGCGGTGGAGGAAACGCAGCTGGCTCATATACCACTGCTCTCTCCTGAAATAGTCAGCAGAATGATTTAATACCAAACAACCTAGAAATTTTTTCACTCCAATAGCTGACTGGCTTCCTCACTGAATGTTTGCTAAATAAATAGCATTTTAACAAGTCCAGTGCTGATGGGGAGGCAGACTGGCACTTTTGAATCCCTCTTTCGTTTTTGGAAGTGCAGCTGTAAGGGCTGTAGTTCTTGCTCTGCATTCAGTCTAAAACAACCACTGAAATTTTTATCTTTAAATAGAGAATACATGTCGGTTATCATGGCATTTTGTTCTGGTTCCTCCACACGGGCTTCCCCTCACCAAGGCTGACCTGGCCGAGTGCCTGAATTGTCAATAGAGATTGTTGCTGAGACCCGTGGTGGCAAGACCATTACATTGGACCTCTTCCAGGAGCGGGGAAAGAGATGTATTTTCTTTGGAATAGATATGTGTTCTTGATATTGATCTTTCCTTGTTCATAATGTTTCTGCCTTATTCACCATTGTGGCGACTTCACACACCACAAATACTGCTTCTGACCAAGAAGCTCTATTCACAACAAACAAATTTCAGCAGAGGGCTAGGCCCATGGAATTCATTGGCTTTTACCGCATACTTCATCACTCAGAAGCTACTGGCGTAATATAACAGGGGTGTGGCTTGTTGAGGAATCCATAAGGCTGCTGGTTAGGAGAGGTACCCTGAAAGTGTGGGATTCTACCTGAGAGGATGCAGTAGATGCAATGGAGCAGAAGACAACACGAGCCTGTGTGTGTTGTCCATAGCCCTGGGTCTGAGGGTCAAGGCTATTATTACAGCTCATAACCCACTTGTGGCATTCTTGCTTCCCATCCCTGCAGTTTCAAGCTCCACTGGGTTAGAGGTTTTGTTTGCTAACGAGCCACGTTTCCAATGAATTGGAAGATGAGACTGCCAAATGTCCATTTTGTTCTACTAGTGCTGTCGAACAAATAGGAAATGAGAGAGAGGGAGAGAGAAGGACAAAAAAGAAGGAACAAGAGAGAAAGAGAAAGAAAGGATCTGAGAATTCAGACCCTTCAGGAATAGAAATTTGGGTCACCTCGCCTCAGAATTGTGACCAGCTGAGGTTTTTTCTGAGGGCAAAGAAAAGATAAACTGGGCAGTAGAAGAAGGTTATAAATATGTCTTTGCGATTAGTTACAAAAATGAAGACAATAGCAGCTGTCCATATTTTTCTTCCTTGCTTAGTATGGTGTGTGTGTGATAAATGTGTATATAGTAACAATTTTCTTTTCTCTCTTCCTTCCCTTTAATATTTTATACAAGTTTTGTTGGAGGCTAACTTTACAAGTTAGTCATTAGGGGACCAAATAATTAGGTGGTACTGTGACCAGATTTTATTTTACTTTTAATTAATTTTTTAAAAGTGAGTTTTGAATTCATGATCTCCCCCATTCTTGCTCCTGCTACATACAGAAATGGTCCCTGGAGTCCCAGGACCAGGGATGAGGCCAGGCACCAGGGAGAAGAGAAGTGGGTAGCTGGCAGTGCTGGGGCCAGAGTCCTGGGGAAGCATCCCACCCTCTCAGAGTAGGAGTTTGGACAGGAGCACGTTCAAGATTTCGTCTGCCCCCTTCAGGTACTCAGCTCCCTCTTTCCTATCCTCCCTGCAGGTAGCAGATGGTTCACTGGGAACTCCCTGAAGCAGGGTGTGCATGCCATCTGGGTGGCCTGGCAGAGCTCAAAGGTGGGCACTGCCTTCCCCACAGGCCTCAGCGATGAGCTCCCTGGCTTGGCTCAGATAGGCAAGGGCAGAACTCCCTCCTCTTCCCGTCTTCTTCCTCTTTCTTCTTCCTTCTGTCCCTCTGGTTCCAAGGTTCCTGTTCCACACTTTGGGAGTCTGCTTGCATCGCTGCTGGCTCACCTGTGTTGGGAATTTGGGGCCTGCACTGAATTCCACCCCTTGGAGAAGGGGTGGAAGAGGGCAGGTTGAGCCTCCGTGAGGGGTCTCTGGCAGAGAAACTGGTTGCATCCTTGGTGTCCCCACATGCACAGAGGAAATCCAGGGCCTGATGGGCAGGATGGTGGGGGCTCATTCAATTCCTTGAAGCCCCTTCTCTCCACAGAGAACATCTGGGGCAGCCAGGGCTCACAGGGCAGTGTGGAGACCCAATGGGGTGGCAGGATGTGTAAATCCCTGGACACCTCACAGGGCCATGCACCTCCCCAACCTGGAAGAAATTGAGTTGGAGACTGCTGTTCAGTATGGGGATGTGCACAGTGAAGAAAAGCAATTTCTCAGCCCTGTTCACTGTTCCCCGTCTTTTTTTTTTTTTCTAGTTTAATGTATTTTAATAGCAAACTTACAGGAACAGCCCAGAACATAGACAACATTAAAAACATGTATTTGCATGTAGTACAGCTCAGAAAGTATAGTGAATAGATGGTATCTACTGTATGATAAAAATGCTATAAACACCATTTAGTTGCCATCAATAAGAAAAATTTACTTGTTTAAAAATAATCAAAATGTTGGCATTCTCCAGAAAAACTTAACAAGAAAATTTATATTGTTATAAAGTGGAACTGCTGAAACCTGTTCACTGAAACATTTTGACTTTCAGAAATGCTTTACGTCCCTACATTTATGTATATATGTTTAATTATATTTTATTGATTTTGCTATTATAGTCATCCCAATTTTTCCCACTTTGCCTCCCTCACCCAGCATGCCCACTTCCTCAAGCAATCCCCCACCAGTGTTCATGTCCGTGAGTCATGCCTATGTACTTTGGCTGCTCCATTTCTATGCTGTACTTTACAACTCTGTGGCTATTCTGTAACTGCCTGTTTGTACTTCTTAATCCCTCACTTCTCACCCTCTCCCTCTCCCCCTCCCATCTGACACCCATCAAAACCCTCTCCGTATTCATGATTCTGTCTCTGTTCTTGTTTGCTCAATTTGCTTTTTAGATTTAATTGTGGTTACATACATATTTGTTGCCACTTTATTGTTCATAGTTTGGATCATCTTCTTTTTCTAAATAAGTTCCTTTAAGATTTCATATAATAATGATTTGGTGATGATGAACTCCTTTAGTGTTTTCTTGTCTGGGAAGCTCTTTATCTGCCCTTCCATTCTAAATGATAGCTTTGGTAGGTTGAGCAATCTTGGCTGTAGGTCCTGCTTTTCATGATTTTGAATATTTCTTGCCAATCCCTTTTAGCCTGATAAGTTTCTTTTGAGAAATCAGCTGACAGTCTTATGGGAACTCACCTGTAGGTAGCTAACATTTTTCTCTTGCTGCTTTTGATATTTTTTCTTTATCTTCAACCTTTGTTATTTTATCATGACGTGTCTTGGAGTGGGATTCTTTGCATCCATCTTGTTTGGTGCCTCTGTGCTTCCTAGATTTGCATGTTTATTTTCTTTACCAAATTTGGGAGGTTTTCTTCCATTATTTGTTCAGATAGATTTCCAATTTCTCACTCTTTTTGGGAACCCAATGATGTGAATGTTGGTATGCTTGAAGTTGTCCCATAAGCTGCTATACTATCCTCATTTTTTTTTAATTCTTTTTTTCTTCTTGTTTTTCTGATTGGTTGTTTTTTGCTTCCTTATGTTTCAAATCATTGATTTGATTCTTGGCTTCATCCACTCTACTATGGATTCCCTGTAAATTATTCTTTTTTAATATTTTATTGATTATGGTATTACAGTTGTCCCATTTCCCCCCCTTCATTCCCTTCCACCCTGCACACCCTCTCCCACCCACATTCCCCATCTTTAGTTCATGTCCATGTGTCATAAGTTCTTTAGCTTCTACATTTCCCTACTATTCTTACCCTCCCCCTGTCTATTTTATACCTACCATCTATGCTACTTATTCTCCATGCATTTTCCCCTTCTCTCCTCCTCCCACTCCCCTGTTGCTAACC
>PVIA01007284.1:0-85516 GCA_004024845.1 Tonatia bakeri
AGTCCTTCTCCTCCAGTGCCCACACCTGTCCCATCTCTTCCCGTCTGGGTGACACTGACCTTGTTCAGCTTTGCAGCCTTCATGCCTTGACCGCTGAGACATCTTTTTAACTGGGCTCCATGTTTTCAGACTCTATGGTCTTCCTAAAAAAATACTTTTTGTCCTTGCACTCCCTGCCCCCAAAACTTTCAGTGTCTAGAAGGTAGAGTTAAATTCCATGAAATGGCAATAAAAACCCCTGATAAATTGAAGTGGGCCCCAACTCACTTTTCCAATCAAACATCTGCTCAGCCTAACCTGCTAGTTACTCAATGTGCAAGAAATACACCTTGCCCCCTTGGGCCTCCCTCCTTTGCTCACATTGGCTCTGTCAATGGTGGTTACAAGCCTGGATCAAGAACCACACAGCCTGGTTTGGAGTTCAACTCCACCGCTTAATAACTTATGTGACCTCTGACAAATTTCTTTAACCTCGATAAGCCTTGGTTTTGCCACCTGCCGAGCAGAGATAATAACACGCAGCTTATACATAAGTATACTGCGAGAACTAAATGAGATAATCCGTGTAAAGTATTTAGCATGGTGTTCTCACTGTTTGCCTTGGAAATTATAAAATGAATTGTTTAAAGCAAAACTTAAATTCCACCTGCAACTAGAAACTTTTTCCACATATATCTAAGGATGCCTCTTCAAACACTTAATGCACTTAAATTTCCAACCATAATTTAGCAGCAAATAACTGGGTTTTTTTTAATCTCATTATGTTTCCCTCTGTCTAAAACAGAAGTTCTTGGTTTTGTCCTCTGAGTCTCCCTCAGGGCCGGGCACAGAACCGCACTCGGTGAGCAGTCCCTAACCACCCCAAGCATGAAAACATCTCCCGATTCCGAGTTCACTTGCACAGAGTTTCTCACCTACTTTTGTGGCCAACCTTACGTCATCACTTAAGTTTTCAGAATTAAATTTCAAGCTCCCAATCAAGCACTCGAGGACAAAAGTCCTGCATTATATCTGATTCTCTTCCACAGACACTCCATCTCTGTGAGTTTCAATCCCAGCTGTAAATGAAATCACTCTGGGCTCTGGCCACGTGGCTCAGTTGGGTGGAGCATCATCCCATGCATCAAAAGGTTGTGCGTTCGATCCCAGGCTGGGGCATGTATGGGAGGCAACTGGTTAGTTTTTCTCTCTTGCACTAATGCCTCTGTTTCTCTCTGTCTCTCTCTGTCTCTCTCCCTCTTCCTCCATCTCTAAAATCAGTAACCATATCCTCCAGTGAGGAATAAAATAAGATAAGATAACCTTGGGAACTCATCAGGTAGATGAATTCCCAGGCCCAGTCCCTGAAGTCCTCAGGGGACTGGCCTGTGGCCGGGCCTGGTGAGTCTTCTGCGCAGCCAGGGTTGACATGCTTATGGACCATAATGCAGCTTAGAGCCTTCCTGTCTCTGAGTGAATAAATCCATTTCCTCTGAGCTTGGCCTTACATGAGCCTCACCCGATCCTCAGTGGTGTATCATAGACCTATTTCAAGCCAGTCTATGAATGCACTTGGAAAAATATGTGTTATAATGCAGCTAGTCAATAATGTAGCCATTATTCTGGATTCTGGATACTGACAGACTCCCCTTCAATTACTCTGAGAGCATAAAGATCATTGCCCATCTCTTAGGGTTTATGCTCCTATATTTAGTGGATATTTATATAGGACCTTCTTACTTCACAGCCCCTGTGGTGGGTAAAATCAACATGGTCTCTCCTCTCAGGGAGCTTACAATCTAGAGAGAGAGAGTAAATAATATAATAAACAAGTAAACAAACACATCATCACAGCTTGTGATAAGTGCTATGAAAGACGGATTGAGGCTGAGGGGTGAGAAGGCGGAGGCACAGAGTCCCTGAAGAGAAGACCTTTCTAGAAGGAATCTGAAGGCTGAGAAAAAACAGCCGTAGAAAGTCTTCCCACTGGTGGGACAGCATGTGCAAAGGACCAGAAACAGGGCATGACTTACTCTGTTCCAAGACCAGCAACGAGGATGCGAAGGAAGCACAACAGGCGCTCGGAGGGACAGGCAAGGGCCAGGTCGGGCCGGGGAGGGAGACCTCCGCATTCATGCCGTTGAATGGCTGCCTTCCAGGATGTGTTAGAGACCTCAGTCCTGGTCTTACTTCTTATTCCTTTTCCACAGATTTTATCTAAAATTTGTCTAGGAACTAGAAAAGGTTTTCTTATCAAATCCTCTTATGTCACAAAAAAGTAACACGTTGCATGACATAAAAGAGAATTTGTAAAGCTTAGAATGGGCTAAACCAACACACTATAAATACAACAGTCCCTCCATCCCCAGCTTCTCCTTCTGCAGTTTCAATTACCCACAGTGAGCCTGGTCTGATGATATTCAATTGAAAATTGCAGAAATAAAGAATTCCTAAGTTTTCAACTGCATGCCGCTTTAAGTAGTGTGGTGAAGTCTCACACTATTCCATTCCGTCCTGCCCAGGATGTGAAGCACCTTTGGCCAGCATCTCCGAGCTGCACATGGTTCCTGCCCACTTGTCACTAAGTTGCCACCTCAGTTATCCGGTTATCAGATCAACTGACTCGGTATCACAGCACTTGGGTTCAAGTCACCCTTGTTTCATGGCCCCAAGGCCGGGGAACAGTGATGCTGGCAATTCGGATATGCCAGCGAGAAGCCAGAAAGTGTTTCTTTTTAAGTGCAAAGTAGAAGTTCTTCACTTAAGCCCTGACTGGCTTGGCTCAGTTGGTTGAGCATCATCCTGCAAAGCAAAAGGTTGCTGCTTTGATTCCTGGTCAGGGCACATGCCTGGGTTGCAGGCCTGGTCCCCAGTTGGGGGCACATGTGAGAGGTGACCGATCGATGCTTCTCTCAGGCATTGATGTTTCTCTCTCTTTCTCCCTTCCATCCCCTCACTCTAAAAATGAATAAATAAAATCATTTTTAAAAAGTTCTCACCCTGGTTGGTGTGGCTGAGTGGATTGAGTGCCAGCCTATGAACCAAAAGGTCACCGGTTCCATTCCTGGTCAGGGCACATGCCTGGGTTGCGGGTTAGGTCCCCAGCTGGGGATGTGCAAGAGGCAACTGATTGATGTATCTCTAATGTATCGATGCTTCTCTCCCTCTCTTCCTCCCTCCCTTCCCCTCTCTAAAAATAAGACTAAGTAAAGAAAACTTTTAAAAATAATGAAAATAAAAAGTTCTTGACTTAATAAAGGAAGAAAAAACACCATATGCTAAGGTTGTTACAGCGAGAACATATCTATCCACAAAAGGTGAAAAAAGAAATCCATGTTAGTTTGCCGAGAGACACACATTCACACAATTTTTCATATAGTGCAGCTGATCCTTGAACAATGCAGGGTTAAGGGTGCCAACCCCCACACAGTCAAAACTCCACATATAACTTTTGAGTCTCCCAAAACTCAGTCGTCCCAGGTATCTATGGGGAATTGGTTCTAGGCCCCTGAAGGTTACTGAAATCCACGGGCGCCCCAGTAGACTATGTGAAATGGTGTAGGACCATGTGTACCGCACTGGCCCTCTGCATCCGCGGGCCCTCCACCAGGGATCAACACTACTGTTTCGATCCTTGGTTTGTTGGCTCAATGGATGGGAAACCGGAGCATATGGAGGGCTGACTGTATATTTTTTGAAAAAAAAATCTGCTTATCAGTGGACCCACACAGTACAAACCCATGTTTCATGTTTTTCAAGGGCCCACTGTACATTGATATAATTGTTCCATTTTATTATTAGTTATTGTTGTTAATCTCTTGCCACGTCTAATTTATCAGCTAAGTTATCATAGGTGTATATGTATAAGAAAAAACATATACAAGGTTCGGTGGTATTTGGGGTTTTGAGCATCCATCTGGGGTCTTAGAACATATCCCTGTGGATGACAGGGACTGCTGAATATCCTTTCATGGCTTTGGGGACAAAAACCCAATCTCTATAGCTTGGCCCTCAACACTCTGCCCACCTGCCTTCCTCTCCCATCCTGGAACCTACTGCTCTAGTCACCGTGCCCACCCCTGTCCCCAACACTCTTATACAAGTTGTTCTGTCTGCCTGGTCCTCCTTGTTCACATGTTTCATGTTTATTTGTGCTCCAAGCTTTAAAGGAGGCACCAAATCCTCCAGGAATTCCTCTCTGACCCTCTCCCACCCCACGCCTTCCATTCCGAGAGAGAGTTAAGTGTCCTTCCTTTGTGACTGGATAGCATCTTGCATACGTTCCTACCACGCATTTATCACACTATATTGGTCATTTCTGTTTGCTTATGTCTTTGTCACCAGACTGACCTTGTCTCTAAAACTGCTTCTTAGTCCAGAACTGTATCTTAGAAACAGCATCTAGTAGAGCTCTGAATACTGAGAAGAGACTCAAAGTTTACTGAATGAATAAATAAATAACATGGAAAACACCTGTGTGAAAAGCTGTTCGTGGAGTGGGGGTGGTGGAACGGTGGGATTTGAACTGATTGTAGTTCAAAGAGAGCCATCCCCCTGCAAGGCGTCATTAATAGAAGCACCAAACACAGACGGTGAGTAGAGAGTCGGGTCCAAGTGTAAAATCCCCCTTTAACCTCACTTGAGTCTGCGTCGGAGGGTGATGAGAATAGGGTAATTAGGAACAACGTTGCCTCATGAATTGCCGACAGAACTAGCCTATGAGCTCCTGGTCGGGGTTGACGGTGGTTCCGGGGTGGGGGCGGTGAGTAAAAAGTTGTGCCTTCTTCGTCTCTCATCCCTAGCAAACCCAGTTACACACAAAATAGATGCCTCCAGTAGGTTCACTGAACGTGTGAAACGACCGTGGAGGAAGCGCCTGATGTGACTCAGCAGGGCTGAGAAGCTGCCTTCAAATCCCGGAGGGGAATGTCCTGGCCCAGAAAGTTCGATTTAGAATGTGCGGCTCCAGGGTGTGAAGTGAAGAAGTCACCTCTGTCTTCTTCATCGTCATCGTCATCGTCATCATCATCATCATCATCATTGTCTATTTTATGCATTTTACAGACTACCTGTGACCTCAGAAGCCATGACAATTCAGAAACTTAGGGTAAATGCATTTTTCTACCACGAAACGCAGACTAACCTGAACTAAGACCTTAAGAAGGAATAACCACCTCGGGTTCAGTCTCTGTTGAGGCTGGCTCACCCAGCACAGAGGAAAGCCGCATGTCCACTCTCTTCACAGTCCCCTTCTCAGACACAGTCACTGATGGCTGTGAGGTGCCCTCCCTGGTGTCCTTTTTCCTATGCCCCCACAGCGATTTATGATGGCACTGCCCCTCCAGTAGCCCCTCACTGCAGTGCAACTGTCACTCCACGTCAGCCCCCCACCAGGCTGACAGCTCCCGGGAAGCAGGAACTGCGCTTCACTCACCTGGCATCTTCAGGCAGGACACCTGAGGGACCATGCAGCCCAGGAATACCCGTATAAATGGGGCTTGTTGAGTCAGGCCTGAATTTCAGTTCAGACTCTGCCTGTAACAAGGTGGATAGTCCTAGATGAATTATTTAATTTCTTTGAGCGTTGTTTTTCTAAACTATGAAATGAGGACGAAAGTAAGCATGATGCCATAATATTATTGTGAGAATTAAAGGAATTTTTGTGACTTTTATACAGGAAGACCTCCTTAAATGGTTGTTTAAAATAATAGACACCAAAACAGAGAAAGACAAATCCTGCATATTATCATTTATATATGGAATCTAAAAAAAAAGTAGAACTCATAGAAACAGAGAGTGGAAAAGTGGTTGCCAGGGGCTGGAGGGAGGGTGGAAATAGGGAGAGGTTGGTAAAAGGGTGGCAAGTTTCAGCTAAAAGACGAACAAGGCCTGAGGATCTAATGGAAAACATAGTGACTATAGTTGGTAACACTGTGTTGTGTACTTGAAATTTTCTCAGAACTTGGGTTCTCACACACACATGAAGGTAAATATGTGAGGTGACGGGTGTGTTAATTAACTCAATAGGGAAAATCCTTTTACAGTTTATACATATCTGAAATCATTGCATTGTATATTTAAATATCTTATAATTTTATTGGTCAGTTATACCTCAAAAAATAGTGGCACAAGAAACATTAGATGAATGCGTGATTATCATGGTTTTATGCCATCCGTTTATCTTTTATTTTATTTTATTTGAAATGTCCTCACCCAAGGACATCTTTTTATCAGTTTTAAAAAGAGAGGAAGAGAAAGAGGGAAACATAGATGGGAGGGATAAGCATGAGTTGGTTGCTTCCCACACATCCTGGGCCCAGGGACCACATGCGCTCAGACAGGGGACGGACCTGGCAACCTAGACATGTGCCCCAACTGGGAATCAAACCCACAACCCTTCAATTATAGAATGATGCTCCAACCAACTGAGGCACACTGACCAGGGCTCCATTTTTTGTTTTAAGTATTTATTTAGGAGTTAGCATATGTGAGGCACTATGCTATCCTCTGTGACAAGTTTTTTTAAAAACCTTTTGTTCAGGAATTCATAACCTAGTAAAGAGAAAGAGAAGTACTATAAGCGTTCTAGAAAATCAGTCAAGGGAGTGAGAACTCCTACTGGGAATGTGGAGGGAAGGAGATGGAAATGAGATGCAGTCTGAATGGCAGAGATTTTTAGGCAGAAGGAAGGAATGCAAGGCTTCTAGGCAGAGGGAACATCGTAACCAGAGGTATGAAGACCAAACGTGTAAGACAGGTTAGGGAGAAAACGTCATGGAAAATAACTACAGGCTAGCATGACATGTGAAAAATAGTTTTCTATACTTTTAACCTGTTATCTTTTTTTTCTTTTTTAGTTGTATTTTTTCCATTACCCTTTAGTCCCATTATCTCCTCCTCGCCCACCTGCAATCTCCACACTGTTGTTCACGTCCATGAGCCTTTTTTCCTTTTTGCTCAGTCCCTCCACCCCTTAACCGCCCACTCACAGATGTCAACCTGCTCTCTATCTATGAGTCCGTCTCTATTTTGCTTGTTAGTTCAGTTTGTTCATTTGTCCACATGAGTATAATCATCTCTGAGTGGCTTACTTCACTTAGTGTAATGGTTTCCCAATCTATCCATGTTGTCAGAAAGAGTAAAATTTTCCTTTTACACCAAGTAGAATTCCACTGTGTAAATGTGCCACGGATTTTTTATCCACTCATCTACTGATGGACACTTGGGCTGCTTCCATATCTTGGTGATTGTAAATAACACCGCAATGAACATAGGAGTGCTTATGTTCTTCTGAATTAATGTTTTGGTTTCCTTTGTATATACCCCTAGAAGCAAAGTCACTGGGTCAAAAGGCAGTTTCATTTTAATTTTTTGCGGTATCTCCATAACACTTTCCACAGTGGCTGCACCAGTCTGCATTGCCACCAACAGCAGGTTCCCTTTTCTCCACATCCTCACCAGAAGCTGCCAAAATAGCTCAGCTGGGAGAGCATTAGATAGGAGATCGCCCTCTGTCACCTTTTGAAAGTTACTGTTTCTGCTATGTTCTCCCAAGAGCCTGAAGGCTGTCTCTGAGCTTCCCATTCCATCATAGGTATTACTAAAATAATTTTCATTTATCATCTTTAAATGAAAAGTTATATTATCAATAGAAAACTGTTACAATAGCCCTGGTAATATGGCCTGAATGAAAGGTGTCAATGAAGAGACAGACAAAAAAGAGAAACTACACGGTTTATGGAGATTGATCAATGGTTGGTAATGTAAGGAGACACATCAAGGCCACACCAGAATTTCATGCCCGCGAGCAGGCAAACGATGGTCCCATTAAATAAATGAGAGACGTCCAAAGAAAGTCCTCCTTGGGCGACAGGAGTGGAAGAAAGCAGAGGGTTTGGTCTCAGCCTTACAGACTCTGTCATCTAAGTGTAAACCCCTCATCTCTACTAGACTGTTTGCTCGAGTCATGTAGCCTCCAGAGTGTGAGCAGCCTACTCTGGGTGTATTAAAGGGTGGGGCGCTGTTGTATCATCCTGTTGTTGGACCATCTCAAAACTGCTCCACATGCAGGGGAAAGACATGCTTCTGCCTAAATGATCAGAGGCCTCGAACCCCTCAGAGCATCAAGGGTCTGGATTTCACTGCATGGATGGAAATCCCTCTCAGATCAAGTGACGGTCACAAGGATGCAAAACACAGATCAAGAGGATATATATGCATGAATGTATATATAACCCACATATTTTTTTGCATACTTGCAAATTGCATTGTTTATGCAGCTGTTCACAAACTCAGCTTCTCTGTTTATTTTTGTCCTTAGAGGAAACAGAGAAGAGGTTTCTACCTCTTAGGCAAAGGAAGATCAAAGAGTCCCCTCCCCAGCCCGAGAGGGTAACCCACTAAAGCCTTCCATCTGAGCAAAGATCAAAACGAGCCTGGTGCCCTCGGATGGCTCCTCATCCAGCAAGCGCACAACGGCACCTGTTGGAACCCTCCTTTCACTGCTCACACCAAATGGGCAGGCTTCGTGTTTCTCTGGGGCTGAGACGTGAAATCACAGTGAGGCTCTGCAACAAAAAAAGCATTTCCCACCAGGCTTCAGACAGCAGGACCCTCCCAGAGCAGGCAGCATCATTGTTTTATGAACCAAGGGGGAGAACAGCCCAGAAAGGTCAACTGAGAACCTGGTTATCCAGCAATTTATAAGTGAACTTGGGAAGCAGATGGCGAACCCTTGCTTTCTCTCAGGACAAGTGGGAAAAGTTGACACCCTCTGTGTTTTCTTTCCCCGTCTCTACTATGTGTCACCCTCTTAATTGGTTCTAATCACCTGCAGCAAGATATAAAAGTGACATCTCTTCTCAGCTGTATTTGGGTTGGCACGTGAGACAGGCCTGCCCTTGTAACCTGTGAATGGGGCATTGTTCACGACCACAGCCTGCAGCCACCCAAGTCTCCAGTCTCACTGGGGTTTACTTACAGATGTGGCAACAGCAGTCAAAAATGGCAGCATGTGAAGCTATGGGTCTCAACAGTTCCCCTTTGGGGAATTTCAGGGTGAAATGGATACTAGATTATCTCTCATGGAAGCTTTGATCAAATCATGACTTAGGCTGGGTTCCTGGGTCAGCCCACTGACCCCTGTTCTGGTGCTGTCTTTACTGCTACTGACCTTTCCATACCTTCAGAAAAGCACAAGTTACCATTTGACTGGAAATCCAGCTGCAGTGGAAGCAATCGAGAATTGTCTCAGCAAGAAACAGAGTGAGAATCTAGGTTGTTGCTTTCACGCCCAGGCCCCCACAATTACACATCAAAGCTGCAGCAGGAAATGCTGGTCAGTTACATGGTAACAGAGAATGAACAGTCACGAGTGGTAGTGGGGACGACTTGCACAATCACCACTGGCCTGGGGGACACCCAGGCTGAGTGAGCCCTGCGGCCACAGGCGGTGGGGTCTGTTGGGGAACAGCGGTCTAAGAATGGAAGCTGCCATTGGAAAGCCGAAGGCTGGAAGCCAGAAGCAGCCTTGTGGATGAACCCGGAATAACATCCAGGGGCAGATTCAGATTTCACACAGCCTTTAACTATTGCTCCTTCCAAGAAGACAATGCAAGACTTATTCTGCAATTTCTGTGATAAAAATTAATTTTGCAGCACTGTCCTGCTATATCCACTCCTATTTCTTCCAACTATTCTGTGCTCGAGGAGTAGAGAGGGAGAGACGATTTCAAAGTCAACAATCAACGGTGACTACCATTCCAAACAGCTAAGCCAAGGCACTCAGAGCTCTGCCAAGCAGCAGAGCTACAGGTGAGGCATTTCAGCCCCCTGACTGCAACGCCTTATTCCAGGAACACCAGCAGCATTCCACCACTGGCCTTAGTACGAGCCAGTTTCTCCAAACGTGCGTTTGCATAAAGAAGTGATTTGCAATGCGATCCTCCGATCCTCCACTGAACAACTTCGTTCATGTGTATGGTTTCCGCTCCTCACTTGGCCGGAATCACTTCCTTCCCGGACTATCTAATCTATTGGTGGATTTTAAGCTCCTCATGGGTTTTGTTGTTTGTTTTGGATATCCCTCAGTTTTCAGAATGTTACTTTACATACTTAAAACATTCAATTATCAGTTGTTGACTGATCAATTAATTTGATTGATTTCTCCTTTAGAAAATGGACTAAGAATAAGTCACAGAAGGAGTTAACCAACCAGTTAATCCACTAAAGTCTCAGAATGTACAAACATATTGAAATGTCTCCTGTAACTTTTCAAACATTAAATTTCATAAAAATGTTCCATAAATAACTCATTTTTGTCTTTATAAAATCCTATAAATGAGAGGGCAGTATTAATAGCCCTTTTTCATAGATGGGGAAATTGCAACTTTCCAATATTAAATGGCCTACCTAGTCATACACTAATTTTTACATCAACTCACTCAATTTGTTCAGCGTTTATCACATCTCTACAGTAGACTGTTGAAAAAAATGAATGTGTGGTTAGGTACACCAAAACCCACCCAAATCATGCATTAAAAATCTGCACATAACTTGACTCCCCAAAACTTAATTGTCCCTTGGTATCTGCAGGGGACTGGTTTCAGGACCTCCCCAGGCACTAAACCCCACAAATGCTCAGGATAATGCATACAGTCAGCCCTCGGCATCTGCAGACTACCAGCCATGGACTGAAAAGAGAGCCAGTATTTGTTGAAAAAAAATCCACATATAATTGGAGCCATGCAGTTCAGACCCACATTGGACGAGGGTCAGCTGTACTGGCACGGGACATCCAGGGGTTTACACACACACACTTTCTCATTCACAATCCTGTGTAGCAGGTATTGTTATGCCTTTTTTAGAGATTAGGAAACAAATGCTCAGAGTATCTTAATAATTTGTCCAAATTCACACACTTCCTGAAGAGAGACTGAGAATTCAAACCAGGTCTGTGCCTTACAAAGCTGTAGGCCATTACAAACACACAACGATGCCTCTCAAAGAAGCCTTGAACAGCAGAGCCGGACCTGAGGGCCAGGCTCACGGCTCCCACGGCCACCGCCACGCTCATCCCGCTGCAACAACTCACATTTGCTCATACACTTCTGTGTAAGAATATTGACGTCTTCTCCACACTTGTTTTTTCTTTATTCACCCCCTTATCACAGACCTCAATCTTTCTGCTTTCCTTTAAAGCCAAAAAAAACAGGTGCTTGAAGTCTCTGCCACCCTAATTGCCTGTTTTCTTGACTTTCATCCATCTCTCCCAATTCCTCTCTTCACTGCCTTAGCCAAGTTTCCGGCAAGACCGTATTATTGTCACTTTCTCATCTCTCGTTTCCTCACAGGTTTACTGCAATATTGATTCTGTCTCGACCATTCCAATGCAAGTATGTCCAGGTCATCCACAGCCATTTCCACACCCAGGTGTGGGTCTTGAGTTTGCGCTCCTGACAAGTCCCCAGACACCGAGGGGCTGCTGGCCCTCAGAGCACACCCTGGGGGGGGCGCTGCCCTGGGCACTTCTCTGTCTTCAGTCAACTGCCTCCTTCAGCAACATTGAACACTGCCAATCACTTATTCCTTTTGAAATTCTCTTCTTGATGCTCCTTTCTTATTTTTCTTTTCTCTCTCTCACTGGGGCTTTGCTTAGAAGTCTAATTCTCTCCTGCCCATTAAATGCTGGGATTCCCAAAGGTGCCATCCTTGGCTGCTCCTACCACTTGCCCTAGTTCATCAGCTTTTGACTGGATGATGGCAAGAGCCTCCTAAATGGTTCCCCTGCCCTCAGCCTTGTTTCAGTCAAAGTCATCCTTTAAAATGATTCTCCCCAAACTTAAATCCAATAGTCATTCCCTTGCTTAAATGCATGCAGTGATGCTCCAGAGCTTACAGAATAGAAACTCCATGACACAAGCCCCTCCCTTTCCAACCTCACCTCTCAGCACTTTCTCTTTATGCTTCACGTTCTATTAATATTGACCCGCCCTCAGCTCCCTAACACATACTACACTGTCTCAAGCCCCTTTATCTTTAGTCATATTTTCCCCTCCTCCCCACATGCCCCCAGCCTCTCCCCCACACGTCTCATTCCCATGGCTAATTCTTAGTCATGCTCTAAGAGTCAGCTCAGATTTTCTCACCCATAAAAGCTTCCCCAGCCTTTTCCTGCTACCTCCCACACAGACCGGGCTAAGTCCCTTCCTTTGTATCCTACAGAGCCACTGTGCGTACCTTTCACTGGGCTCTCCACAGAGCACTTGAATTGACTTACATTTGCATCCCTTTATTACACAGTAAACCCCTGGACAATTCCTCTTTGTAGCTGCTCCCTCCACATGGCAAAGAGTGGGCGTTCAGCGAATGTCTTCTAAACTGACTTAAACATCTATTTCTCCTCTGCCCATGAAGGTGCTCTGCAGGTCTACAGTTTTCAAGGACCAGCTCTCTAGATTTGAGAGAAGCACGAGCTGGCTTGAAGTTGAACTTGTTCTCTTGGCCCTAAGAGGCACTTGTCCTTTGCCCCTCTAGGTCAATCTGACAGTCTTCCCAGGACAACAGTAATAATGTGCTAACTGCACTCTAGGAGAGCCTTCAGAGCTGGGGCTCTGGGCACCGGGAGTGCACTCCCATGGGCTAACCCACCAGGTGGATGTGGGCTGGTCCCCGGGCCCCCATACAGGTAGCCTGTCATGAATGTTCCTCAGGTCTATTGACATAACCGGTTATGCTTTTCCTCTTTCTGAAAACATCCTTAGAGTTGAACTGAAATCCGGAAATGGTAGGTTCGGGACATAAAGTCTTGTGGTATGACTTTCTCTGAGCCACTGTATTAGGAAGGAACAACACACAGCAATCCCCAGCCTTGTAAGGACAAGAAAACTCATAGCTACTTAGGCACCTTCTCTCACCAACCCTGTCATGGCACTTGGCTGTCTTAAGGTTCCTTAAGTCAAGTATTTGAACTAAAATCAAACTCAGTTTTTGCCAACCCCGCTGCGCTGTGTTCTGTGCAGTGAACTAACACACTTCCCGGCGTCCCATGCAGATGCTGGCGAACTTGGCTAACAAAAGCCAAATGAGCCAGAAGCAAAAATACTCACACACGATGCTCTGAAATTCCAATGGGAAGAACAACTATGTATTTTTTTTTTAATTCACCTGTTACAACTAGGATTCTAACACTTCACAATGATCTGTGAATGGTTATACACTCAATCAAATTTACTTCGCCAGACATTTATTGAACATCTGCTTGGAACAAACAAACATACGGAATCATATTCGCATTTTCCTAAGTTTCCTATTTGATATTTAAGAATTTCCACATACTTATGAGCACGATATCTCTGTTCAAAAGAAAATGAAAGAACTCATACGTGTCATTCTAGTGGCTCATTATAAAATTAAAAGTAAACTTCATATATCAAATGAGCCTCCATTCCTGGTAAACACAAAGCCCTCCTTTCATCAAGAGATGTAGATAATATTCTGACCCTCCAAAGCAACAGTGATGAAAGGGGAGAGAAAGAGAGATGGATTTATGAAGTAACAGTAAGTCATGATTCAAAAACATACAATTCACCACAATGGTTGTCACTGCCCTTCTACTACACAAGTGTAAGGTTGAGTTGATAGAGATTTACTGTTTTTTCCCCATCGCTTTCAGAGAAAGAGGAAGGGAGAAAAAGAAACATCAGTGTGAGAGAAGCATCGACTGATTGCCTCTCCTGCAGTCCAGACCAGGATGGCAGGGCCCTGGGATCACACCCACAATAGGGGGTGTATGCCTCGACCAGGAATCAAAGCGCCACCCTTCAGTTCCAGGACGACGCTCCAATCAACTGAGTCACACCATCCAGGGCATAGGCTGGCTTCCCTTTGAGACACAACTTCTACTAATTTCATAACTACATCTATAACATTATAAAAAGACTGGTGATAAGAATAATTACTGAAGGTCATGAGTTCTTCAACCATCAAAAAAAAAAAAGTTTCATTCTGTTCACTATAGCATTCAGGAAAAGAAACTCATTTTAGCAACATTCTGCCTCTGCTAGAGCCTTCCACTTGGCCTGCCTGTTCATCCTGCGGTTTCAGGTTAGAGGCTGCCTTCCCCAAGTGCCACCCCAGTCCTGGTTGGGGCCAGCCACCCCTCAGCACACCGACCTTCCCCTGTCACAGAATGTGTCATGTGATGTTGTGCTGGTGACTTTGTATTTACTCATCTGTGTCTCCCACAACAATGAGGGCGGGAGCCCTCTGTCACGGCCATACTCCAGTCTGAGCACAACACCTGGGGGAATGCACAGCAGTATGGCATTAACGAGCCCTAACTGAACAATTCTAGCTGAAACAATGAGGCCTGTCATTTTTCTGTGCTTTAATCAGGAACTTTAGCATGGATCCTTCCATCATGTAAGGATTATACTTAATTCACTAACGTTTTTAATGCAGATATTCTAAGTTTTTTTTTAATGAGTAATGATTTTTATTTTTTAATTATTTTATTGTTATTCAATTACAGTTGTTTGCATTTTTCCCCCACCACTCCCCCCCCACCCCAGCCAAACCCACCTCCCTCCTTGCTTCCACGCCCCCCACCTTGGTTTTGTCCTTTATAGTAGTTCCTGAAAACCCTTCCCCCATTATTCCCTCCCACCTCCCCTCTGGTTGCTGTCAGATTGTTCTTACTTTCAATGTCTCTGGTTATATTTTGCTTGCTTTTTTCTTTCGTTGATTAGGTTCCAGTTAAAGGTGAGATCATATGGTATTTGTCCCTCACTGTCTGGCTTATTTCGCTTAGCATAATGCTCTCCAGTTCCACCCATACTGTTGCAAAGGGTAGGAGCTCCTTCTTTCTTTCTGCTGCATAGAATTCCATTGTGAAAATGTGCCATAGTTTTTTGATCCACTCATTTACTGATGGGCGCTTAGGTTGCTACCAGCACTTGGCTATTGTAAATTGTGCTGCTATGAACATTGGGGTGCATAGGTTCTTTTGGATTGGTGTTTCAGGGTTCTTAGGACATTGTAAGTTTTTGATAAACTTGTTTAGAATCTGATTTTCTATGGCATCCAAAAAAGTCATAGCCATCTGTCCAATGTCCTATGCACAAAAAGAGGCCAGTGAGGTCATTCATAGTTTTCTTTCCAATGGGTCAGCACCCTTACATGATGCTATAAACATTTTTAGGGCCTTTCTCAATATCCACTAGCTTAGGCCAGATTCTTTCACGAAAAAATGTTCAATACCAGTTATGTATATTAGGTGACTTACCTCTTTCAGTCTGTTAGCACTTTTCCCTCTGAAAGTTTTTGAAGGTCTTGTAATTATTCTGATCATCAACTTTATGGTTCACCAAGTGACAAGAATATATGTCTCTATTACATGGAAGTTTAAGGAAGAAAGGTATGAATGTTGAGTGACAAGGGAGCGTGAAGTCCCAGGAGCTGCACTGGGACCTGGCTGGTGGTTGAACCAGCCTTTCCTCTGGGCATCGTGCAGCTAAATGCTCAAGGGCACTGGTCTTGGGAGGTGTAGTCATTGTCTACAACTACATGCTCAAAACCATAGCACTAGTGAGTGACCTGTAGCACTCAGTGTCCTCAGCAAATTCCGGCATATTCTATTACTCCAGTTCCTTTTTCATGTTTAAGCCATTGTGAGGAGTTGCTATGCACTATTTAACAGCTGCCATTTAACTCCTACCTGTCACCCAAACAGGGTTCCCTTTAGTCTTGTGCATGAGCTGGAAGTGAACCATTATCCTGCACGTGTAGTACAATCAATATGAAGTTAGACAATATTTTTAAAAACCAAAACACAGCAAACAGCATACTATAGATAAATAAGGCCTTAAATTTAAGGATTACAACCCTGGAGCAAACCGTGCCTGCTCATAAAACCTGTTAACAAAGTGTAACAAGCCACATATTATAAATTCTTAGAACCCCCTCAAAAAAAGTGGGTGGGGGCTGGAGGGGGCAGCAATATCCGAAAGCTGTAGGTGTAGGGTTAGGGTGCTCCAAGGACAGGAAAAGGTCAAGTGCATGGGGAAAGTGGGAAGGGCTGAGCAAGAGAAAAAGATCCTGACTACATCAAGAAAAGCACTAAAAGACACCAGGAAGACAGTTCTCAGCAGTTAAGTTAGAAAACCATCCTGACTTAACACCCACTACATGCCAAAAAGTATGGAAGAGTAAGGTAGGAACCTTGCTTACAGGGAGCCCAGGGGAAGGGGGCGGCCGGTGGGAGGCAGGGCTCTGGCAGGCTCTGGCTTCTCGTGAATGTGTCCCCGGGCTTCCTGATGTAGAAACATAGGGAAATGTGTAGGATATATTTATCTTTTCTTCAATTTATTTCATAGGTGGAACCCTTTGCCCACATAAGATCCAGCAGAGTTAGTTCATTTGGTCTCTACAGCGAACCTGGAAGCATCAGGGTTATATACCTGTTCCAGAGTTGAAAAAGAGAGAGAGGCCCGGAAAAGCGCCACAGCTAGCCCAAAGTCACCAAGTGAGTGGCAGGGCTAGGAAACTGGAGCTGCACGGTATGACTTAAGTCCTGTTGCGTTCCTACTAGGTTTTTAAACCAGATTTTAAGCTTTTAGAAGCTCTCCTTCAAGGGAAGAGAGTCCAAACCCACCCCCTGGCAAATGCAGAGCCTGCCAGCTCCTGAGGATTAGCGGAGTACATTTCTTCCATGCTGAACCGTGGCTATTTCAGGATGGGGGCCGAGGGAGAGGGCTGGATGCGGGCTGCAGGGGTGTGACGGGAGGGCTGGGGGAGATTCCAAGGACACTAAAGGCCGCACACCCAAGCCCTAAATGCACAGAACCCACTGCCTGCGAACCCAGTCCAATTCAGATGACCTCATTAAGAGCTCTCCCGCAAAACTGCCGCTTCCTTAGCGAGAAAGCCCCAGGGCAGTATGTGGACAAAGCTGTGGGAGAGAGACCTGGGCTCTTCCCGATCCACACTCTTCAAGCTCAGTGCTTGTCGTCCAGCAAAGCTGGCGACAGCCCAGTTGTCAGACACTGGAAATATTGTCGATGCCAGAAACCAGGCTGTGGGAGCACAACAAAAATCTCTCCAGGGCCAGCACGACCGGCAGGGCGGAGGAAAGCGATTTTCAAAATCAAACCTTGAACTGTCAGGATAGATGCTATTAACGATTTTATTCTTTAAATGGTACTATAATTCAGATGCACAGAAGCAAAAAACTATTATTATGAAAAGAAGCTTGTGACTCCTAATTTAGAAATGAAACTACAGATTCATATAGCTATTTCAGAGAAGTGGTATTTGAAAGAATGCAGCATGTGCGACAAGGTTTGGATTCCTCTTCTGCTTCTCCGCCCATATTTTTTTAGTAGTTTTTTTTTTTTAATTAGCACTGTAGAAATCAGAGATTATCCCTGAATGTAGTTAATGTCTACACAACCTGGAATGTTATTCATTTCTCTTCTCTTCCATACTATCTCACCCAAGACATCTCTCTCTACTTCCATGTCTTTCCTCAGCCACTAAATGAGAAGAATAATAGTCTCCGATATTATCATAAATAGGTTAATTCATGTAAGGCATTCAGAAAAGTTCCTGGTGTGTAGTAACTACAAGTGTTTGCTATTATAGTTATTTTGTTAATCATTGTCATTATTGCCATTTGTGAACTTCGTCTCTGACTTGGAGTAAGACAATCCATTGCAGTTTGTACCACACACACTTTGAAGCAGAATTTTACCTAGCAACACCAGTAATTTTTTCCTCTGAAGTGACTCTACCTTCCACCATATACACCCCTCTCCAACTCCACTTTGGTGGTACAGGTTTAATCTGAAGGATTCTCAGCCTAGTGTCCGAGTAAACCCAGCCTTGGATAGGAATTATAGCTGAATCAGAATAATTTCATATCTCCCACTCCCCACTGGGTTTCATTACCTCAAAGGCTGCCTCAGAGACTTGAAGCCTCATCCTAACCCAAGTGCTGAAATGAAAATAAGAGTGCCACCAAGGCACCTAAGAATCATGCCTCGTCCTTCCTAAAAGGCCTGGTCGACCCTGATCCTGAATAGCTGAAGATCCCCGTGGCTCATGGAGACGTGCATTTCCACAGCAGACAGTACCCTCATAGTTAAGTGCTTTACCCAGCTATGACAGCCCTCCTGGGAAGGGCTGTGGTAATGTGATTGTATGACTTTCATTATTACTATTATTAATATTATTCCAAGGGATGGGCTACAAATTAAAGGGAAATTGAAGGGAAGAATATAAAATGTCACCCAAACCTCAAACTGAAAAATGTCAGTAATTTTCACAGTCCCAGGGTCATCCTTAAATTTCATAGGAAAGCCAGTGATAGTTGGAACTCCCCCCAAAGTCCCCAAAATGTAGTTGAATCCCAAATACTTTATTGTAAATATTTTGACCCCTCCCTCACTTTATAGAAATCCCATGTTTTTATTCCTAGAAAGATTTGGAAATCTATCCTCAAAGTGAAGAGACTGATCTCAGTTTAAGAGAATCCCTGAAATTCCCCACCAAACTCCCACTTTGGGGCCCTTCCCACCTCACAGGATGACAAACACAGGATGACAATCACAGGATGACAACGGAACCCTGGTCTGGAGAGAATCAAAGGAGGCATTTTTGTGACCCAGAATGAGTGACATCACCTGCTGTGGATCAGTCATAACAGCATTGCACAACGGAGGAACCCCGCTTCCAACGGTCTAGTGAAAGGGTGGGCAAACCCTTCCTGCCCGTGGCCAGGGAGCAACTGTTTCAGGCCTGTGGGCCGTATGGTTTCCGTTGAAACTGCTCCCCTCTGCTGTTGTAGCACCGGAGCCGCCACCGACCACCCATAAAGAGAAGGGGGGTGGCTGTGCTCCCGTGAAACTTCATGGACACTGTTTGGGTTTCACACAGTGTTCATGTCACAAAGTGTTCTTCTTTGGATTTCTTTTCAAGCACTTACAAATGTAAAATCCATTCTTAGCTTGTGGCAGTAGCAAAGGAGGAGGTAGGGCGGGTTTGGCCTCCCTCTGGCCTAGCTGTCTAGAAAAACACAGTGACAGGTCATTGCCCCGAGTCTGCCAGCTCCCCTCCCGTGAAGTCAGAGCTCATGTTCACCGCACTTGCAGCGTTTCAAAGCACTGCGTTAGTCTCTTTAATCAGTCACCCCTCCCCGACACCCCAGAGGAGGGCTGTCTCACCAATAGCAGAGACCGAGGCACTGAGACGTCACAGAATGGGGCAGTGGGGGCCCAAGAAGAGCGGCTTTCTGATGAGATCTGTACTCAGACCCTTGCTCCCCCACCAGCTCCTCACATCGAGGGCACCTGACTGCCTGCGTGGCGCCCCATGAACACCATTAGTGTGTCAGAATGTAACAATAATGATCCTTTGTGACCCGGGATGATGAAATTCTTTAAGGCGTCATTAATATATATGATGATTAGGCTGCATGTGCGGCTGGGCGGGCCATTGCCCAATCAGAAGTCCTTGGCCGCTGTCAGTCCGTAGGAACGCCTCTGGTAATGAGCACGTACTCCCAGGGCGACAACCGAAAGGAAGATTCCATTCTCAGGTTAAAAGTGGATTTCCTTCTGCAGACAACAAATGCTGGACAAGCCTCTAACGATCCCCTCTTTGGGAGAATAACTGGCTTCCTTACCTGGACTCTTCTTTCTGAGTTTGCCACAGTTCCTTCTCATCTCCTACCTCCCACCTTCCCTCCTACTGGAACAAAAACATGTGTGCACTGCTTCTCTGAATTCGTAGGCTTAACAAAGTGTTCTCAACAAGCTGCCAGAGATCCCTATCTCCAACTGAGCCTATTTGAACAATGGTTCTGAGGAGCTTGGGGACCCAGTCAGTCCTCCCTTGACAAGTCGATACGGCTCCATGGCAGCTATGAGGACACAGCCACATGTCCTAGCCCACCTGCTTCTACCTGGCACCCCCTCCCCCACCCCTGAACCTGGATGAGGTCAGCAGAAATTGCTGATAGGAACCTTCACTATGAATGGTTGGGCATGGGTAACGCCCTACTCACTGGGGCTTCCTTCACACCCTGAAAAGGGAGACGGCCTCATCAGGGGAATTTTTCTCACACTGTGGAGTGGATTCACCAAGTAAAGTATTACATCAGCCGATACTTGACTCCCTGAGACACCAGTGGCAACTAGTTGAGAATCACAATTCCAGGAAAAATTCATGCAGGACCCTTGTCCACGCAGCCCTTTCCATAGAATGGGCATCATAACCACTCAGCCCACCATCCTACTAGCCCCAACAGCCACCTAAAAGCTGTAAAATAATGGCTCCATCTACAGCTCCCTCTGAATCACAGACCCAATAATACACTAGGACAACCATTAGCCCCCAAACTACTACCCTTTTCCACACCACATTCTCTTCTAAAAAAGAAAAGACGACCCCTAACCCTATTCTTCAAAGAAGAAATTAAACAAGTCAAGAAATTCTGCCACTTCTCTAAAAACCTTCTTGAGGTGCACAGCTGCATGAGGAAGCATTTCTTCGGGGCAATTAATCCTAAACAACTCTTGTAAAAAATGAAGTAACAGTGCACATGTTATGAAGCTGTAGTGTTGACCGGTGTATGCCATTCATTTACAAATTTACAAAATTCTGAATTCCCATTCTAAAACAGAAGGCTGGGGAAAAGTGAAACACACCTACCCATGAACACTGGAACTTAAACAGCTCACAGACCACCCAGGTTGCAAGAGGCCTTACAAGTGCAATGACGTAAGCCATGAGAATGTTCCCGAGTGAAGTGGGGATTTTTTTCAGGATATTTCATTTTTCTTGAGTTTACTTCACCATTATCCTGATCTTTCCCTGAAAGGCTGTGCTTCAGTCAACCAAGAGGAGGTTATTTTTATAAGGTAATTGTTTTTAATAGAAACCATCAATTACTGAGCACGTATGTGCCAGGAACTACGCTGAAAGCTTTACATACATTATCTCATTTAACCTACATGACTAACCCTATTAGGTAGTTATTATTATCTTCCTTTTCCAGATGAGGAAATTGCATGTCAGAGAGATTAAATGACTTGCCTAAGGTCACACAGACAATACATGCAAACAAACCCAGGACCATCTGACCCAAAAAGCCATCCACTAAATGGCTTCATACATTTGAGTCATGGGGTGTAAATTATATCTGCCTCATCTTTAAGCTGTTATCTACACTATAGGGGTTACCAAACTTGGCTTTTCATTATAGTCATAGAGAAAACTTTTTTAAAAATACAGTTTCCCTGAAGCACCCCAGCACAACTAGATATAATATGAAAAATTAATATCTTATTCTTTTGTTTAAGTGATACCAAACCACTTGGCCAGACTTTTTTTTCCTAGTGAACTTAATAACAAATATTTCATACAAATATTCCAAGTCTTAATTATCGAGGCATTTATCAGGCCCTGCCTGGTGTTGCTTTGTGGCCTGAGAACCAAAGCGTCACTGGTTCAATTCCCAGTCAGGACACATGCCTGGATTGCAGGCCAGATCCCCAGTAGGGGGCACGTAAGAGGCAAACACACATTGATGTTTCTCTCCCTCTCTTTCTCCCTCCTTTCCCCTCTCTCTAAAAGTAAATAAATAAAATAGTTTTATTAATATTTTTAGAGAAAATATTTTTTTAATTATGTTTTTTTAAAAAAGCATTTAGTTGTTAAGCATTTTCTCCTTGGTTCACAATAATAAATGAAAGGGAATTCCACCTTTGTCTACCCTAGAAAAGCTTTCTTCAGAGAACCACAGTTCACAGAAGCTCCATGACTAAAGGAACCTTGGGAATGTCACACAGTTAAGGACACTGACATCCAGAGCCAATGAGATGAGTTCAGTGTCCCTCCACAGGACAGCTTCAAGCCTATAATCTCCCCACTACTGCACTTTCTCCAAAGGCTGCGCTGCTTCTTAGAATTCTTGTGGAATCACTCAGAAACCCCAGTCATCATGGGAAATGACAGACTCACTGGCATACATGAAATGATTTTTAAAATGTATAAAGGGGCTCATCGGTTCCAATAAATTCCTGCAGATCTTGATTTTTATATAGCAGGAAGGCTCTGTGGAAAGGGACAGACATGAGTGCTAGTTCACATACTATCAAGTAATAGATTCCAGGTCACATGGAACATTACATGGAAAGAGGCAGACCTGAGTTCCAGTTTAGCTGGGTTACTTACTCCTGCGGCCTGCTTGCTGGTTCTTAACTTCCTGCGTTTCACTTCGCTGACCTGAAGACCAGTGACAGCTCCATTTCTTTTAGATTCTCGATTTCATCTGAATGCCTTAAGGTAGACAAGCACCTGGTGCCTGGTGCACACCACCACCATTCACAATTGCTGTCATGTCTATTTTTGAGTTCCCTAAAAATTGAAGCAGACTCTCTTTATGGAGCTAATTGTTCTAACTGCCAATGGAATGTGTCTTTACTCTCTGCTCTAAACTGATTGAAAACACGCTTCCAAAACACACGGCTGTCTGAAGTGCTAAGAGCATCAATGGGTTACCATGATATTCAGGGACAGCAAAAGTGACAACAGCCTCCCAGAGAATCTCCTCCGGGATGATTCATCAACAATTTCAGTAACTTTTTCACTCATGAAAAAGAAAGGACTTAGTTTGGAGCCTTGTTAAAATATACTCCTCTCTCTCAGTGAAACTTGTTAAAAGCTACCCTAAGCACCCTAAACCTCCCTTGTCTTTTCCCAAGCAGTTCAAAGAGACGCTTCCAGGCGGGTCTGCCGAGTCTGTAGCCAGGGAACAGACTTTCCTGGGTCGCAGGAGCAGGCCTTCTGCATGTCCTCTCCCTTCCGCAGCCACACGGCGGCTCTTTGGAATGTCTCTCTGGGTACGACTGCCCTGCTCACAGCCCCAAGTCTAGCTAGCTCCCTTGCTGTATGAGGAGTAAGATTTCCCTGGAGGGACGCAGGAGGCTGACCGGCACAGGGCGGTTCAGCCCACTGGACGTGGCCCAGCCGCCGTGCACTGCGTGCTCAGAGGACTAGCTCCTGCCACCCAGGAAAGTCTGTCCACTGGCAACAAATCTGATAGATCCACCTTCCTTTCAGTCGTGTCCAATTTGGCCGCAATCCTCTGGATGTGGTCAGTAATTCCTGCTGACCGTGGTGCGCCCTGCCAAGGGTCAGGGTACAGCGGCCCTGGCTATAAAAGGCGTGGCGAGGGCCGAGAGGGCTTCGATTCAGCATTTCCTCCTCTGCTATGTGTGTGTGCCTCCCAGAGGGGGCTGGTCCGGAGAGGGAAACCCTCTGGCGAGCTCTTGACCGTACAAACCGTTTCATCCACGCTAAGGAGTATTTTTCCTCTGAAGAAACACAGGACGGCAGAGCCCCTAAAAGGCCACATTTTTGTCAAAATGTCTTCAAGTAATATTTCTAAGTGGGCACCACGTATTTTGCAGAAAAGAGATAAATGGCTGGGCTGTTAAGATAGGCTGAACAAAGCATCTGCCACCGCAGTTGTCACTGTATGTGGTCTCGGTTAACTTCTACAAACCACAGGACGACCATTTATTATCCCAAACAGGCAGCTCTCTGTGCAGTTACCATGGTGACAGTTCCCATCCCTCCCTAACAGTCCCTGATACCACACATCAAACGAATCTTAAAATCCCATCGTGGTGACAGAATATAAAGAGAACTCAGCCAGTTTATAAACCGCATATTGACATCATTCTTCCCTGTTAAGAAACTGCATTGTAACATCTTCAGATCGGTGGTGTTCACAGCTGTCCCTAGATGATTTTTTAAAGTTAAATTCTCAATAACAATGAATCATTCTCAAAACCCAAGAGTGACATATCATACCAGCAAATAGTTACAAAAGCAAGATGCAATAAAAGGCAACTTGTTGGGGTTTTAAACACCATTAAGAAGTGGGGTGACCCAGTGACTGTTGCTTGTATGATTTTTGATGTGTAGTTGGAAAAAACACACACTTCCCAGCAATGCCTTCCAGCCCTAGGGCCCAGCTCAGAAACCATTCGCTCATATGCCAAAGCACTCCGGGGGGACAAACAGCTCTCTTGGTGATAAACAACGTCCCCAGCCAGAGCAAGTAAGGAAGATCCGAACACCAATTGCAGGGGCCTCAGTGGCTGTTTCAGTGTGAGCTGTACGTGTGTCTAACTATTTTATTTCCCCTCTGTGAAACTGAAAAGCTTCTGTTTCGGGATAGAAAAGCTATTAAGAAAGCCATCAAAAGTTCCACAAGATCAAGGGTTTCATGCATGTGGGGGCCTCCCATACTATCATTTTTCAATGTTTATACTATAGAAAATTTCAAACATACAGAAAAGTACAAAGGATAACTTAATGGACATCTGTGTACCCATGACCAGGCTCTGTCAAATCTTAATGCTGGACCACTTCGATATTCGGCCTTTTCCTTAATAAATACTCACACAGGAAAATACAGACCTGCGGGTGGCCCGCTCTAATCCCATGCCCTTACCTCCCTAAACAGCATGTGGTATTAGCTTGCATGTTTTCAAGCATTGTGTAAGTGGGGTCAGACTGTGTCAATCCACAACTTTTTTCCTCAGCATTGTACTCCTAAAATGTATCCATATTAACACATGGAGATCTGATTCATTCATTTTCATCACTGCATAGAAACTAGACTACATATGACTTATCTTTTTTCCTTCTGAAAAGCAGTTGGATTGTTTTAGATTTTTCATATCATGAACAACGTAGAAATGAGCGCTCCCATACACGTGTCCTCGGCACACGTGTGGTGGTTCCTCCAGGCACACACGCAGAAGAGGAAATGCCCAGCACACGTGTGCGTCTGCGGTTTTCCTGGGTGCTCCCACACCCCTCTTCAAAGTAACTGCACCAAATAGCGCCCCCGCCGTCGGCGTGCGGGAATGTCTACCGCTCCGTGTCCTTGTCATTAATCCACACGGTCAGATTCTTTCGAGTTTGCCTAATGGGTATGAAGTGATACCTCGTCTTCTATGTGTTTTCTGATGGCCAGTGAGGCAGAGCATCCTTTCGCGTTCATGGGCCATCTAGGCCTTCGTTTCTATGAATTGCCCACTTTTCTCCTTGCCTTTTTTCTAATTTCTAAGAGATCTCTCCATACTCTGTGACTTTGAGAATGTTGCTTAACGTCTCAGCCGCCTGTTAGTAAAGCGGAGACAGTAATATCTACCTCTTAAGGGTGACTCGCAGCTGACCATAAAGCACTTAGTTCAGTGCCTATTACATGTTAGACACTCAAAAGAGGTCACTATTTCTGTTAGTGTTCTAAAGAGGAATAAGTGCAGGGTATAAAGTATTTCTGGCTTTTCTCCCAAATTTGTGGTTCCCTGTGGATTAAGTACTGCAGTTCTTGGGAAGAGCTGTCTCAGCAACTCTTCTGACATGAAGGCATAACATCAGTACTTGGCTATTTGTAAGTTACCAGTAGGGAAATGTGGAGTCAAGTTTCCTAGATATTGCTTAAACTAAACATCGAAGTCATACTTCCTTCCATCCCCAAGTGACTGTGACCTCCTTCCATCCCTCTCTCTGCCTGTCTTCTACTATGAAAATGACTGTGAGCCTAAATCAATTACATTAAAAAGTGAAAAGAGCCCTGGCTGGTGTAGCTCAGTGGTTTGAGCAAGGACCTGCAAACCAAAGACTCATAGGTTCGATTCCCATGTTAGGGCACATGCCTGGCTTGCAGGCCAGGTCCCCACTGGGGGGCGCACAAAGAGGCAAACACACATGGATGTTTCTCTCCCACTCTTTCCCCTTCCCCTCTCTCTAAAAATAAATAAATAAAAACCTTTAAAAAAAAAGTGAACAGAACCCTGGGAAGAGGGGGATGGGCTGTGGAGGCTGGTGGGTCAGTCAGTTTTAGAGCCCTGCCAGGTATTCCAAAGAGGGAAATACAGCCATGACTTCACAAGAATCCACGGGGCCCCAGACCAGTCCATGTCCCCACATGCCATCTGTGACCCTTGGATAAGAAAAGTCGAAGGACAATCATCATATCACTTATCACATACATAAGTTTTTCTGTAGTAATGACCAAAAAGTCCACCGACATCATCCAAGTGGCAGCCAATCCTATTCAGTGAATGCACCCTGTGAAAATACTCATCTGTCCCCGATACCCAGAAGAACATGTTCCTAAGGACAGGTTGGTAAGCTAGAGACATGCAATAAAAAGGAATCACGTCATCCTCTTTGCTTGCACTCTTAACATACTTAGTTTGGTGCTGAGATCTACTCAGATGGGCTCCTAATCAGTTACAACTTGACCTTTCCTTGGAGAAAGGCCGTGTGCTCTCATCCCCTGAACTCTGCCAGTGGAGTCAGGAAGCAGACATAGCTGTCGTCCGGGCCTATCAAGTAGTCCTGACATCAGCTCCAGCCGGTGACTGGCAGGGTCCCTTTTCAGATGTACTTGCCTGTCGCCTAACATTCAGAATTATCTTTCCCCCGTGTTCAGTTTCAGCTGGCACTAAAGCAAGCCGAGACTTTCCTTAGTGTCTAAAGAAAGAGGCCCTCTCTCTGCCTGTCTTCTCCAGAGCAATCATGTGTAAGAGTCAACTCTAGCCCAAATATAATTAGACCATCCTCTGATATCTATCTAGGTGCCCTGCTTTGTTCCTGAAATGGGTGCCAAGTTTCCACTTTCAAGAAGTTAAACTGCCATATAAAAATGCCCTGGTGATGATGAGTAATTAGATGCTGCAATGGAAAATTAACTGTGTTTTTATTTAGAGCACTCATTTTAACAAGACATTTCTTTCTCTAACTGTTATTAAGCTGCAATAAAAATAATTTAAATCCTGAGGGTTTTCAAGGGTTTTTCTGGTTAAAAAAAATTTTTTTTAAACAGAGTAGTTAGTTAGCTGATGCCACCAACTTTATACAAGGCCCTGATCTAAACCCCGCTATTAATAAATTCTAATGCCAATTCTAATCTTGTCACCTGTGTTGTGGAGGAAGAAAGAGCCATTCCTCATGATCAGCTGAAACAGAGGCAGACAACAGCCAGGCGGAACAGAGGGGCTCTGCCACCCATAAAAAGTCGCCACCTGAGTATTCTCAACCCTTCTCTTCCTTTCCTCTTTGTCATGCTGCTTCCGAGGGTATTGAGCCGCTGCAGCAGAGTGCTGTGTGGCGGTGCTGTGGAAGCTCTCGCTTAGAAGAAGGCCACCCCAGCTGTGAGTGTGGGGTCCGTCTCCCCACACTAAAAACACCAACCCCACGGGACACCTGTATAGAACACAGCAGTCCCCAAAAGAGTGTGCTAAGGGAGGTTCCAGTCTACACATCTCATCCAAATCCTTGCAGCCCTCTAATCCTATTCCAGTTAAGGGTTCATCAGCGGGCTGAGCTGCAGGCCCCCAATTCATTGCACTTGGGCAGGACAAGTGGCAGGTGAGGGGGATCAAGCTCACAACACTCACGGACATTCACAGGCTTAATACAAATGAGGGAGCCTGGTTTCAACTCTGTCCCTCTGCCTCCCTGACCTCAAAACAGTGCAATTAACACCCCAAATTGCTCCGGGTTCACATTAATTCAGTCCTCTACAGCAAACGCTAAATGCTGTAGATGTCCAAGTGAAATCAACTTCAGTCACTTACCCAGACAGAGAATTTCAGAAGCCACCTCAGTCCTGCCCCTACAGCCATTCTGAAGGACCCCATGCCACATGCAAGGCTGATCGAGTAGCTTCAAGAGTTTCAAAAAAAAAAATCAGTTTTTCTTTTTCCCTATTCCTTTTAGTTTTTGTTTTGCCTTAATCTCTCTTTACAATCTAAACAGCTTTTTACAATCCTTCCTGCTTTTCACATAGATTCCTGGGATATATCAAACCTAACGATCTTTTCATTTAAATTCCTGAGGTATGTTAAAGCTAGCAACTTTATACTGCCCACACTCGTATCACAAATTCTGTTTTCAATCTGGGGATATGACTAGAAACCACACTAACGAGCATATCCGTAGGAAACTGGTTTCACAAAAGAGTTACTATGTATACAATTTCATTTGAGTTGCATTTAATGAGGTTAATATGACAATTTTGCTGGTGATAACACCCTTTAGGTGGAGTTCAAAGAGAAAATTCCATACGCTGAGCAACATTAGTAAAGAGTCTTAACGTTCCCCTATCCCAGTTCCAAACGGCCAGTCATACGCTCGAGAGATCAGCTAAGAAGGGCTTGGAAGTGGCTCTACAAGTAGTTTTGAGAACTTTCCTAAATATCCTAACTGCCCTTCAAGATTTAAAACACACTTGAAAATAATGACTCATAACAGTGCCATCACCAAGCAAGTATAAATATTTCTGAAATAAATTATTGAATTCAATGAAACTGAAGATTACAGGCATTTGGAGAGGTATCTTAACTTGTAATCTAAATTTCTAATCATTTTCCTATTTGCTAATTAGAAAAATTAGAAGCCGAGAAGAAACTGCTCCTGAATATTCACTAGGTAAAACAGCCTCCTTACAGAACCCCTCAGCATCTCTGTTCAACAAAGGAGTTATAAAATTTAAGGAATAACAAAACCACAGCTGACAATCGCAAAAGAACTCAGCCCCAAATATAGTCTGATCCTGAATGAGTCCTGTATCCTGTGTATCTCTTGATTTATTTACCCTTACAATGGGAAGAGGAGAAGCAGTTATGAGTAATTGCTAATAAAAGCCCATTTGCCTCTGGCAGAAATGCAAATGCTTGTTCATAATGATCAGTTTCCCCAACCCCAGTTTACATTTCTCCATTAACATTCCAGTGCCCAGTTCCCAGTTCCCAGGATCCTACGGGTTCGGTTTCTGACTAAAAGACAGAGCTGAGTTGGGGGAACCACTGGAGCCAAGTCCATGAAGCCCTGGCTGGCTCCCTACCTCCCAAAGATGTCATTATACACGTCTGCACTTCATTTCATTTTTCACTGCGATGACACCCAATCTTTGTGGTAAAAAATGAACCCAAGGACACCACCCCAAACAACTTGTTTCTCTTGGACCCACCAAAGGATAAAATGTTCTCAATGCCACCTCCTAAGATAAACACCCTTCCCAAAATGTCCCCCTTTAATTGGCTGGCTGACTGTCCCTTGGGTGTGACTACATGAATTTACCCTGGGTGTGTAACCAAGTTGGAAAAGTCTTCCTGATTTCTGAGCACCCTAACAAGGACAGAGGTGTACAGTATGGACTGAAAGGATGTTTAAGCACTGGTTTGACCCTAGCACTTTGCAAAAAAGTATCTTCTACATGCAGAGACGGGTCTGTGATCCCTTCCAGTTCCATAACCCCAATCAGCTGTGTAACAAGACTAGCCAATGTAGGTCACAGGAGATCCAACAGAACCATTCTGCCACAGAAGGGGAAAGGACTTGGACTATGGTTTTAACTGAATAATTGAAAGCCATGTCCTACTCAGGGGTTGTAAAATATCCAAATATCTACCTTCACCTTCTGCAAACGTGCATGTGTCAGTCTAGGGTGACTCCAGGTTATAAGGTAAATAATTATAGTAAATTATGAGTAATTAGCACAGTGGGTTGCTTTCTCAATATCCTTGTACAAAATCTTAGGGCAAAAGGTTACATGATTGTTTTTGTGAAGCTAATTGTTCATTTTTTGCAACACTCCTCAAATTTAGAAACCCTGACTGTGTCTAAAGATCAAACTGAAAGAGAAATCCTTCCGAAGTTCCTGCGCTGATCGCCCTGCGACCCATTCCGTCCCGGGAACCTGGGTTTTTTCCAGTGACCCTTCCATGGAAAAATGTCAATCACAACCAGCAAAATCAACAATGCACCCTCGAGTTAGTATTTATGATACCGTAAACCGCACCTATTTTTGGCCTTCAGTCACTGCCAGCGTTCTGATGTTTGAGTGATCATTACTGATTTCCAAATGGCAATATATTTCCATTCTGAATGAGGGTTATTGTAATCAAATTTAAAAATAAGACCAACATGTTATATAATAAATTAATTCTAAACATATTCCACATCTCAATAATGGTCTGAATAACAAGCCTGTGTTCAAATGGAGGCTCCTTTTGTGCTTATTTTATTTTATTTTATTTTAAATTTAATAATAAACGTTCCTTTACTTTGGCTCAGAAGGAAAGGATACCCTTTCTGAAGGATTATAATGTGATTTAGGAGATTACTGTGATTTAGAAACAGCTTTCTAAGACTAAAATTACCACATTTATAATAAGAAAGGGCCTGTTAAAATAAAGAATAATTTTTTTTAAAGATGAGTATTTCATTCAGGTTAGAGTGCCTAATAATAAATTACTGTCAGGTGATGATCTTTCTGATGTGAACTGTTTCCATTTCCCAGTTTACCTGAATTCGTGCCCTCCTGCCTGAGGGGATTCAGTACCATGAACTGACACTTCCGTTACTAAATCGAAACAACACAGACTGTGCAAAGATGCGGAGACTTTTTGAATGCTACCGCTTTCTTTCCACCCCAATTTTATGTATTTATTGTACAGGGTGGTAACTTTTTTTATCTTGGTTCTCATTCTTTTACCTGATCAAGTTCACTTCTGTTCATTGTTTAAATCTTAAGACAGCAAACCAAAGAATGAGAAAGTTCAGTAACTTTAATTCCAACTTGTGCCTTTCACTTGATTTGAACTTTTTATGTATTTGGTTCCAGTTATCTGTATACAGGGGGGAAAATATAGTTTCATTATGGATGAAGGATGCCAGGAACTTATTGCTGTTTTTTAAATTAATTTTAAAAAGATTAAATTCATCCCATCTAAGATTTTGACCCTGAACATAATTGTTAAAAGCAACAAAAATGCTTTGAAAGTAGGGTTAGTAGGGTCTTTGCAAAACCTTAGCGAAATCACTAATGGGATTCCCATGATCTAATACATGTAAGGCTTTAGCTGTAATCGTAAACCCACTGAATGCTTTGAATCTGAAAGTATGAACTACTGTAGCCAGTTTTTATGGGTTTAATTCCACTGGTAAATCCCAGTTTCTGTATTTTAAATCTCAACTAGAGCAAAACCACAACACAGATTCAAACGAACAACATGAAAAAAGCGAGTGCTCAGTGAGGGGGCGAGAAAACCACCGCCAACAACATCCTCTCCCCCACACCATCCATGGACACCAAAAGCACAAAACTCAGCAAAACTTTTAGCTCATGATATGTGTGCAGTTCACTGTTAACTCTGAGAAAGAATTACATGAGTCATTCTATTTTCCTCTGATTTATTTCCCAAACAACGTTCAATAAAACACAGAACTTAGCCCCCACTGATGATGGAATCACCGTTTTCAGAGGCTATTTGTTACTCATTTTCTGGCATGTCTTCTTCTATGATCCAATTCCCTGACTGCTAAAAGACAGGAAAAGCTGCCTTCAAATCAACGCACGGCACTTAAAAAAAAAACCCACTGGCACTGTGCTCTACCTAGGCGTTCAAAAGTTGCTCTGTTTTGTCCTAGAACCTCCAGGTATGCAGTCTTAGCAGGCTACATTGAGGCTTATGGTTAAAACGGATCCTCTCTGTTTCCTCAAAAGGACTGGCATTATTGTAGCAAATGATTATTCATGCTCAAAACTATTCAGCCTCCCTTCCCCGCCCCGTATCTGTGTAGACTGTTCATCCAGGGGTTTGCACACAGCAGGCACACAAAGGTAAAACACCAATATCAAGGATAACTACTCTGTTACTAAAATTTCTTTTTGGTTTCTTCTTTTGCATATTTCTTGCTTTTTAAAATTCAGCATTACAAGTCTTGTTGAGGACTATTGGGCCTAATTCTGCCTCAGAGACAAAATTTATTTTACAAAGGTGCAAGTGAACATGACATTCACTTTATAACCGAATGCATGCAGGAACGACTGGGTTTTAGAAGGACGTTGTGTGCGCACACGCACTGGCTGTCCCTACAGGGACCCTCTGAGGAACCAACAGAACAGGAAGGGGTCCAAGCCTGTGTGTTCCCAGGGTTGCTAGCCGCTCTTGGCCTGAACATGCCAACAATGTTTTTCAGAGACGCTGCTAGCTCTTCCCTTGACTTTTTCAATGTAGATATAATTAAATTCATTTCATGCCACTCACGCAACAGACATAACCTCAAAGTTTCTTTTGGTTTAGAAATACCATATTTTCACTTTGAGTTGAAAGCACAGTCTGTAACTTTTTTGATAAAAAATTGCTCCAACTTTTTTGGCTGTTTTGTTTTGCCACACCTGTGTTTAAATAGTCTCAATCCTTTCTTAGTGCATTCCAAGTTTATCATAGATACTTCTGGATTCGTTTTTACATAAAGCTACACCGTTTTTAGTGTACTTATGAAGTGCTCTTTGCCGTCGCTATTGCTCTCAGCCGTTGCAGAGAAAGGGCCCGGATCTGGGGTTGTTTTTATTGCTATCATTGTTTTTTTGGTTCAGTTTAGCGGGCACTTAAAACTCACTCCTCGGTTCGCACCGCAGTGCGGCGAATTCCAGAACTACTTCCCCCAAAGGAGGTCCTTCTGAGTAAAGTTCAGCGAACACAGGATTTTGTTGAGAGCCTCCGGTTACCGATTAACTCGTAAAATTCCCAGTAAAGACAGGAGGCTGGAGTTTACTCCAGATGAGAAGCAACACCACTTCCTGAAACAACGATTTAGGCTCTGAACCAGGTCAAGAGTTTGAACTCTCTGGCTGAGAACCGCGGCGGCGCTCGGAAGGAGGAAAAGTCCTCCCGCTCGCGTGGCCCGCTTCTGGGGCGCGGCCGCCGTCCCTTCATTTCCAACCTAGTGACCGACACCTTGACGAGCGTTGCCCAGGCTGCAGTCGCCTTTGCAGTGCCCGCCGCTGACCAGTTTAGTCTTCTGCGGGGGCACGGAAGGGGACTCCCCGGGGCCTTTCCGCTCGCCCCCGGGTGGGAGGACAGAGGCGATAAAACGCCCGACACCGGCGTCAGAGTTACCGCACCCCACTAAATCCCCCAGCCGGGCGTCTTACCGGTACAGGAATGCAGGGGCTTGGGTCGTACGACCAGCGACGGGCACACGGAATAGAGGGAAAGTTTTTCAAAGTAGTCGCAGGTCTCCTTGGAAAGGATCTCGTCGATCATGAAAGTCTTGTAGCGCCGCCTGGCTGCTTTCAGTTGGCCGGGCGAGCTCAACCTCAGCTCCGCGTGGCAGTGCATCGTGAGCAGGGGCCGCGGATCAGGCTCGCCGGTGGGGTCTCTGCCCCGCGCCTCGGCAACCAAGAGGCGACGGAACCCTAGGTGCGCGCTAAGGGGAGCGGGCACCCGGCGCGCCGGCCGCGCGTCTAGACCCACCCGCAGATCAGCATCTTCGCCGCGCCTTTTTGGGACAAGGCAACTGTCAATCAGAGCGCGCTTCCTGCAGGGCCGGGTGCGGAGTCATTACACTCGGAGGGGCGTAGGCGCCCTGCCAGCTTGTGCCACCCGGGCGGGAGCCTGCGCGCCGCGCGCCCGCCGCTCTCCTTGCCCCCTCCCGCCTGTTTGCGTCTCAAGCTCCACTGCCTGCCTCTCTATTTTAAGACACTAGCTTGGGCTCTCCTCCCCCGCCCCCTCCTGGAGCGAGCTCCAGGTGTGTGTGTGTGCGTGCGTGTACAGTGTGTGCGCGCGCTCGAGTGTGCGCGCAGTACCGGGAGCGCGCCCCGCCCCACCCGCCCGCAGGCCTGGCCTACGCTGGCCGCTGGCCGCTGCCCTGTGCGGGTCCCCGCGCACCTCCTGCAAGAGCGTCTTGTCAGCCTGCTGGCCTCGCTCCCGCCGCGAGCAACCCAGCGCACCGGCGCAATTACGTCTCTTACTAGAAAGAAGTCGAGTCCCCTCTGAGTCTCACGGGGGCTTTGGCCACAGAGCCGGCGCCTCCGGGGACCAGTGTGCCTCTCTCCCTTCCCTGAGGAGACCCGCCAGCCCTCCCCCGAGGACTGCGGCAGCCCCTTCCGCCCTCTACGCTCGCTGCCCACGCGCGCAGAGCACACGGCGTTTGCACCGAGAGCAAACCTGACTGCCCCGTGGAGATCCCACATCAGAGACGACCCTCGCTCTGTCCGTTATCCCAGCAATAAACTGGAAACAAAGAAGAGTAACCCACACAAGCGTGTGTTCCTTTTTATTTTTAAACTCTGTTTATAAACTTTTTCCGTCCCCGAAAGGACCAGCGCAGCGCGATCCAGTGCGCCGGCGTATGCTTCTCTGGCAGAGCGTTCGTGGCATCTCGGAGAACGGGACACTCTGGGCTAGGGGACTTTGGTTCCCCAATCCTCCCCACGCGCAGGGCTCGGGGAGCCGCAAAGACACAAGCGTATTTAGCGGTTGGTCTTCTTTCTCCTGGTTGACTACCCAAACCATATCTGTAGAAACTTTTGTTTTCAGTCGTAGTCATCGGGCGAGGGGTTCCCCGCCCGGCCACCACGCCAGTGGTCCACGGCAACCGCCCCGGGGCGCTGGGTTCAGGTGCGGATAGCCTCTGAGACACCCAGTTTGGGGCTGGTGCCATCTCTTCACTGAAACCTGGAATCGGCCCCGGTCTCGGAGGGCTCTTCCAGGAGCTGTTTGCCCGGGGGCGAAAGCAGCAGAAGCTTACCAACCCTTGAGCACCGAACAGGTTCGACTCTGAGGGAAGGGACACAGAGGGAGAATTAATCATTAAGAACGGAACGAACAGATCGTAATCACACGAATCAGAGCCGAGCAACATACAAGGCTCCTTTGAGGAACTTCATTCCCGAAGTAGTCTGTGTGTACCCCTCCATCCCCTCCTTTCCCTTTACAATCGTTTCCCTTTATTCTCCTAATCCAGGCAAGGGCGGCTCCAGGGCCCGCCAGCACGGTGGCCAGGGGTGGCGACGGCGGCGTCTTCCCGCAGCAAGGCCCGGCGGTCACCACCGTGGGCCTGGACGCGCCTCCGGCTCCAGTGGCACTCCCCGAGGCGAGCCAGCCATCCCCCACCGAGCGGAGGACGCTCACCCACGGATCAGCCCGGCCTCGCCGTCTGGCTTCAAGACTGCGGAGTTCTCCTGGGTGTAGGAGGAGCAGGACCCCGAGAGGTCCCCAGGGAGCTGCGTTCGCGCCAGGGACAATCTAGGGTGGGAAAGTATAACTGCCCCTTGGGAAGTGCGGAGCTGTCGGCAGCCGCAGGGAAATGAGTGTTTGGCGGAATTTGATCGCGGCGTGCCGAGGGGCGTCCCCACGGGCAGCGCGGACTGAGGGGGACTCTTCGTTCCATCTGGCGACCCAGGAACTGAGTGTTATGCGTTTGGACTCTTTTGTCAGGCCCCGCGGTGCGCTCCCGGAATGCGCGCGTTCTGGTACCGGGGCCGGTCTTTGCACTGCCCTTTCTTTGCCTCACTCTCTTGTCTCATCCTCCAGACTCTGTGACCCTCTCGGACCCTCCCCATTCTTTTCACCGCCGCCAACACCTTTCCAAGTTGTCCTCCAGTCTCTCCCTTTCTCCCACTGTTCTCAGCACCTTCTCCTCCCACTCTTCTCTCTTCTGTCCTCGCTTCTCCTCCCCGTCTTCTACCCCGCTTCTTTTTTTCCCCTCTCTTCCTTTCCTTACTCCTTCTCCTCTTCTTCTCCTTCCCTCTTTCCAAACCCCTATCTGGAGCTGCGCTCCTGCGCCCGCGCGTCTCGGCGCACAGGGAAGGCTGCAGGCGCTCACAGGAGCGGACAGCGCGGGCGCTGCGGGGGCTGCGAGCGCTCGGCCCCGCGGGCAGCCCCAGCCGTCTCCCTCCGCCCTGCTTCCACGCGACCACAGGCGCAAAATCCGTCCAGATTTTCCTTCACGCTGCTCCTTTGATTTGAAATCTGCAGTTTTAAATAGCTAAAGAAATAAACCCTTTGGTTTCAATTAATCCTTGTATTTTCCATCTTTTCTATTTTCTGCTGCAGAGGCAACATAGCTCAGAGGGGGTTCGAGGGCGAGAGTCCCCAGGTGGAAGTGGGGGCGGGGAGAGATTCCAGATCTTGCAGTCTGGAGCCTCGAGCTGTCTGTTGTTTATAATCAAAGCTGAGCCTCGCTGTTTTCATTCGTAAATGGGAACCATAATACCTGCTTCACAACGTTGGCCTTTCGTAATCTATGCCTTTACACAAGCGGCTCCCTTTATGGGAATGCCCTCCGCACCTCAGCCCCTCCCTCCTTCTGGGCCTGAAAAACTAGTTCAAGACCCACCTCAGATGTCGTCTCCTCTGTGCGACCTGTCCCCACTCCCCAGGGCTGTGATTCCCACCTGTCTTCGTGGCCCCTGTTCTGTCTTACTGTCTTTTGCGTGTTTATTTCACCCAGTGGACAACGAACTCCTGCTGTGGGCCAGTTCCTTGTGTATTGTTACTCACCTCATATCGCCTGCACCAGCGTTCACCTGGCACAAAGCAAGTTGTCAGGAAATCTGTCAGGGATGAAGACATGCGTGAAACCTGGGATAATTATTTAATTATAAAGACCCAAGCACACGATGGGACTTCAAATCTTATCTAGTTGTAGTTAATTTGTCTTTCTCCTTAAATGAGTCTCTCCTCGCCTTCATTGATATTTTGGGGGGTTTTAGCAATAACGTCTAGCACTGTCCCCATTTTGCTCACACCGGTCTCTTCACTCCCGCTTTCCTGCCCACAGGCTGTGCAGGACTTCTGTGGGGGGAAGCCCTCCCCGGCTGTCAATCACGACTGGGAGCTTTGGTCAGGAAGAGTCAGGGGTTTAGTTTTCAACATTAATGAAGTGGCCAGAACAGCAAACATCTGCCAAAGAGACTCAAACCTTTCCAGCTGCCGGAGACCCATAAACACTTCCCAGACTCCTGTGCCTGTACCCAGGCTGCGCCTGTGCCCAGTCGCTTAGGCAGGCAGGGACGGTAATAAAAGTGATAAAAATTCACACTGTCCAGGAGGCTTCAGGAGTTCAGGCCCCCAGCAGCAATCTGGCACCTGACTCCTGGAGAGAGAGCCCAGCTGGAAAGAAGGGGCAAGGACACCTTTCCATAGTCAGGAGGCTCTGAGGGCTGGAAACCAAAGAGCCCCCGTTTCCCAGTCCAGCTCCCACCAAGCATCCCCATGCAACTAGGGCAAGAAATGTAATAACACAAAATGCTTTTTCAAACTCAGAGAGTGGCATTTAAATTGCACCCAGGATCTAACCTTAGAAGAACTCAACCTGATTTTTAATTTAACTGTCCTTTTATAACCTTGAGCTATTTGTCCTTGTAGATATTCAGAAGCAGCCAAGACATAGTTTAAAAACACACTAATTCATTCCCAACCACCTTTTCTCCAAAATGGGGGAGGGAGAAACAAAAGCACTTCTCACATTCTAGTAAAGTGTACTTAATAACTTGTATTTCAGTCACTAAGTTTTGAAATAGTTTCAGACATGTAAAAGCAAAATAGGGGAAGCCTTGTAAGTTAATATTCCCTCGGGCCCAGGGCCATGCCAAAACTGCTGTCTGCACAGCCCAGCACGGCAGCCTTGCATAACAAGAAGTTAAGGGAGGTGTACAAGGAGGCCAGCTTATTTTTAATGATGCTATTAATTTACAAAAACTGCTCTCCTACATTGTAAAGCATCTTTTTAAAGAAAGGGCACGCATGCAGACCACTTGACAAATGGGCTTGGAAAGGCTTGAGCAAGTCCTTCTCTCCTTGTCCACATCTTTCTGGAGGAAAATTTAAGCTGGAAGGGCAACGGCAATGGCTAGCTACACAGAGCACTGAGCATTCAAATGAAGAGTGAAAATGCAGTAATTCCTCCAAAGGTTTCCAAAAATTTTAAAGAGTGGTATACAGATTAACATTGTTTCTTTTGCTGATTGTTTCCCTTTTTCCTTGCAGGGCCCTGACATCAAACAGCCTTAAATCCACGAACAATATGCCTCGGTTATCCCAAAGATACAGCCAGGAAAACAAAACTTAATCTCTTCTATCTTGGTCAGAACGTTGTGAAAACAGATACGGGAGTTTGGAGTCACACTGGTTTTGACGTTTTTTCCACATGATACCCCTTCCGTAATGAGAAAGCTGCCCGGAGACAGAAAAGTACGCACAGGCAGTGCGGTGGGTGAGTGGGAAGAACATGTGAGCTACTCAAACCCGGTTCCGTTCCCTCTTATAATCGCCCTGACCTCCAGCCTTCAACCAGAACATGTGGGTGACAGTGGCCAACTCAGAGGTCTGCTGGAGGGTCCCGTGGACCATGTGCCCGGCACTAACTCATGAAATGCTAGTGTCCCGAAGCCTGTACTTTGAGTTCAGAAAGAAAAGCAATTTGCTATCAAAAACCATCATGAAATAAAATTGCATTTAAAAAAAAAACATCAGAGCCTCTACTGTTTCAGATGTGTTTGGGGTTAGCTCAAACCCAGGATCAACCAAGAAATAAAGGGCGGGAGGAGCAAGCACAGGAGTGGGGACTGTCGTTAAGTAAAGGAAATGACCCTGGCCACCAAGAGTCCCTAAGTGCTGCTTAACATCTGGCACCTACAACCACACACTCAGCACATCTGCAGGTGTCAATCATCTTGACTGGCCCTTCTCAGGAGGCTGACTCATTTATATTCGCAACAATTTTTTTTCTGGGAAAAAATGCCGAGATCCTGTATCCAGTGGGTGACACCTCAGCCACATGACTTCATAAACTATTTTTTATTCTCTCCTTCGCCTCAAGTAGGCCTCCGTCAGGTTTCGTGTGATTTTCTCCAGTCTTCCCTAACACAGGGCTCTCAGCAACCAAAACAAGGTAGGATTTCAAAGAGAACAAGCCGGTGGTGGGTCGGTCATTCCTGTTGCCTGATACCAAGGACAGGAATGCCCGCACCAGCCAGCACAGAGGAAAGACCTGTGCAGCCAGCCTGCCTTCTGGACCACGAAGGCAGAGACAACACTCACAGAAAGCTTTCAATGGCTAAAGAAATTTGCTGGGTGATTGTTACTATGCTACGTCAGGACAGTATTTTACCAAGAACTCAGGGTGTAGCAGGCCAACCAGAGAATGCAAGGGTGTCTGCACCCCAGGTTGTTCAGAGGAAGGTTGTAGAAACTCCTGGACATGGGTGTGGGCCACCTAGTTAGGTCTCAGTGGGGTGAGTGTGTGTTTACTGGTGCCCGTGCCCACGGTCTGTAAGTATAGGGGCTTTTTTTTGTCCGTTTGTTTGTTTTCAGGAACGAAGAGAAGAGAAGGAATTAGAAATAGGAAAAAGGAGAAAGGAGAGAGATTTAAAAATCTTTACTAAACAAATTCAAGAGAAATCCTTCATCTCCGACGAGGGAAACAGAAAGTGGAGCCGAGTGGTTTGTCTAGCCCAGATTCTCAGCCCAGGCTGGCAGGCTTTCGTGCACGGGAAGGCATGTGGACTGTTTCTTTTTCTAAGAAACAAACCACAACTTGAAACATTTCTTGTGATGGTAGGCTTCTAAGAGAAAGCTGATCTCTGTACGCTATTTATAATGAATATTTTTATCGCCAATAGAGATTATAACACAGCAAGTGTTCTCAGAGCAAAATGGAGAATCAAAAAATAATAAGGAAAATTCTGGTATTAAACATTCTTATATAAAAATGCTTTAAATTTTAAGAAAAATACCAGTGTATCATTTTCTAGATAATAATCTGAGTGAAATGAAATGTTGCTTGAATTCTTTCCTCTGGGAATTTTTACGCACAGACACACTTCTTTTCACCTTGAGAAGACAGCCTCAAAGACAGTTTTTATAGATCTCTAAAGCTGAAGCTTCTCCTCGCTTACTTTCACAAGCCACAGGGATGCTCAGATCTAAATAGGCTGCAAATTACCAAAGTAAATGAATGAGATGGTGCCAATCTCTGTGCATTTCAATTACATGAGCCGCCTGCCCTTTCAAATGGGATTTGAAGTCATCACAGACGGAGAATCCGAGGTTCTATTGCCAGTCCACATTCTGATACGTTTACTTAAGTCAATTATTGAGTCTATTAGATTATGTCTACATAAGCTGCCAAAACATCTGGTCATTTCAATCAGTTCAATAAACAGTTCTGCCAAGCCAGGGCGGGGAATTAGTCAACTTAGTCATTCCTACAGGCAGAACGACGGGCTGTTTTCTCAGGGTAGACAGTGGGTGTAGCTCAAAAGGTTTTCCTTTTCTCCTCTAAGCAGAGCGCAGTCCATAGTTCCTGGAGGTGGTTGTGATTTCTATCAGTTAGTGTTTGGAAGGGGTTCTGACAGAGCTTCAGTACAAAATACCAAGGATATGAATACGACTTAGCCAGGTCTCTGGGACAATTATGCATTCATTTGAATTTTATGTTCTCAAAGTTGGGGCTATGCCAGGAGCAAGCCAGGCTGGTGTTTGCTAAATGTTGAAACATAAAGTAGCAGTGCTACAAACCACAGAATAGAGTTTCTTCTTCTCTATCTTATTGGTGTTCCTGGACCCATGTTCTGAATAATTTGGATTACCAAATGTCAGTGAATACAGCTTTCATCTGAACTACTGTAGCACAAAAGGCTTCTCTACAAAATCAGAATAATACAGTCATTCAATCCTCTCACTTCTTTAGTCTCTCATATAAATATCATCTACGGCTATTTGGAATTTCAAGTAATTATCTTGATGGGTCACGTAGAGACAGCTCCAAAGGGAAACAAATGCTCAGAGAAGGGGAGGGAGCGCTGCAGGATCCCAGCCCAACATTCTGCTCATATTACCTCATTTTCCTTTTGCATTAACGTTCTCACTCAGGGACTAAAACCCTCTGATCCAAAATGTTCTGCAGAATGATTTGGTTTAGCCCTGGCCAAGTGGCTCAGTTGATTGGAGTGTCGTCTGGTGCACCAAAAGATTGCAGGTGGGATTGCCAGTCAGGGCACACACCTAGGTTGCAGGTTCAATTCCCAGTCGGGGCACATATGGGAGGCAACCAATCTATGTCTGTCTCTCTTTCTATCTCCTCTCTAAAATCAATAATAAAAAAAATATCCTTGGGTGAAGATTAAAAAAAAGATTTGGTCTAGAAATTGGTATTAGAATGCAACTTTCACTTGAATAGATGTATTGGAAGAAGAAAATATTTTCATATTCATCTGGGGGTAACATTAAGTACAGAGAACTTGCCTGTGGCTCATTTTATATGGCTTTGTTCTCTGTGTGTAGATTTAAAGTTGTTTTAAACCATAGACAATTAGAAATAATTGTTGTCATAACTGAATAATGTAAACTTGATATTAACTGTGAGATGACTCATCCTACCACTGAATATTCCAGAGCACACAATCTTTTAAGTTCATGTCTGTTATCACTTGTTAAATGTCTACAGCTTAATTGTTAAGTTAATTGTTAATTAGTTTTTAAAATTGTTTCTGGCTCCTTTAAGAAGGAAAGTAGTTCTTTACCTCAAGGATGAAGAAATTAAAAGAAATCCAGTTTTCTAGGTAGAAGGCAGATAATTTCTGAGAAAAAGAAAAAGGGTTTTATTCTGAACCTCAATATAAGGAGAATCTGACTTTAGGAAAAACCAGAAGTTATAGCTAATAGCTCAAAGAGGTTTAAGGGTAAAATCTGGGGTCCCACAAAGGAATGACATTTATGTGGTCAAGGGGGAGATATTTCATTTTGACGATTTTGGTGTTGAGACTGGAAGTTGGGAGGATCAAGACTTTTTGGAGATTAAGCAGAAGGGCTCTGGACTAAGAATAGGATAAACCAGCGATATCAAATAGCAGGGGAGGCAGGTGGAGTGTAGATCACAGTTGACCTCTTGTGGAAAGAACTAGAATTTGTTTTCCATTTGTAAGGACTAATTATGCAAGGTTTCTGCCTTCATTTATCCAGTGGAACTCTGGAAAAGGAGCTCCTACAACCCTGAAGACAGCGGCTCGGAGAACGGAGAGGAGGCAGGGCACCAGGAGAGGTGCTGAAGAGATGAGAGAGGGCGACAGTGAACGGAATGTGCAGACAGGTGCCTGGGAGCCTCAAAATGATGAACAAGCTGAAAGAAAAGTGCACAACTTCACATTCAACCTTCAGAACACACACACATGTGATAAACAGCCTACAAGGAGGTTACTTCCCCGCGACGAACTGCAGGGTGATTAACAAAGTGCGATTGTGGAATACAAAGACCCAAAGCCTAAATCAGTCGCCCACCGTCTGTGGTCATGGGGAATGGTATGACATTTCTACAGGGCAGTGCAGCGTCGCAGCTCAAATTCAAAATCAACCCAGCCACCTCAGCTAAGGACTTAAGACCGAGGCTGCAGGTCTCGAACATGCTGGCACCTGACAGTCCCCTAGGAGAGTGTCTTTAAATCTCCCAGTCCCTCAGCTTCTCCCTCCCTCCCCCACCACCTCCACCCGGAGTATTAGGTGTGAGAGCTGGCGTTTTTGCAACAAGTGGCCCTCTTGACTTGACTACTTTTTAACAAACAGGGTGCTCAAAGGATGACAATAAAAGTGGGAAAAGCTATAAGCAGAAGGATGTTACTTGTAAGATTCCTTACAATAGCAGAAAACTGGGAAATCTGTTATTTCACCTCTCTGAACCTTGGTTCTTTTATCTTTATGATAAATACACATGCTCAACACCCTGTGAGACTAAATGAGAATCTGAATGAATGGTTTACACAATGGCTGCCACATTGTTAAAGATCAGTAACTGTTAGCTATGTTACCAAAATGCTGTGGGGAAAAACAAATTTGAATAATAGAATGTATAATATAATATAATATAATTTGGAAACGTTATATACATATGTATCTATGTGCACGCACAAATGTCCAAAAGCATGCTCAAATATTTACAGTGATAATTCCTTGACAGTGGGATTTTGAGAGACTTATTATCCTTTCTATTGTTTTGAGTATTCTTTGAATTGTTTTACAATTATCATATTCCCCCAAATATTGTTTTTAAGTCCAAAATATAAAGGGTACCTCAATAATATCTTACATTTGCATAACACTTGGGAACGCTTTGCAGAAAATTTCCAAATACCTTGCTTCATGTGAGGCTCACACAATTCTATGAATGAAAAAAAAGCATCCTACCATATACATATCCCTATATATGATATATAATATATAACATATATTCCATATATATAGAATCCAATATCTATATATATACTGGGATTCCAGTTTTACAAATGTCTACTTTTTACTTATCCTCCCATTTTAAAAAAAAATGCTAAACCCTTAATAAAAGTGAAGTAAACAAAATATTAAGAAAGCTGATAGGAAAATATATTAAAGTCAGGATGTATCAAAGGCCGATCTCTGATAGAAACTGTCTCCTGCAGCTTTGGTTACTAGGCAATCCTCTAAATATAGACAGTCCCAATCCACCTGTTAAAAGTTAACAAACTTCATGAGCAAGGAATATGAGTTGATAATTATGTAGAATGAGGACTGACAACGGGGTTTATCTGAGTTCTCACAAGTTTTTCACCTTCTAGTATTCCAGCCCAGGCGTCCAACGTGGCTTTAGGACCAAGCAGGTGTGGCGTTTGTCCAAGGCTGGAATCACGAGAGGATTCTTAGGGCGCAACGAAGTCTCCGAGTTGAGTGTGGCCGTCACTGCCCTCTAGCGGATGAAAAGGCGGTCCGTTGTCTGTGCTGTGGAATCAGGACTCCCTCTAGTGACCGGAAAACATTCCGTCATGGAAAACACAGTCTAGAGAGGGGCTGCGTCCGCGCTTCTTACTGTCGGCTGGTCTCAGAACGTCATCCCGGCTCTGACAAGCTCTTGTGGTCTTCCGCAGTTATCATTGGGTGGGTCGTTAACACAGACCTTTAGGTAATTCTACCAGCAGCAAACACGGTCTCATCTTAAAGGTTCCTTAACCTCGGTTCTGTGCCACTGGTGTCACTAGTTGCTATTCTTTCCTAAAATAGCAAAGCAGATAAGGGACATTCTTTAGATTTCACAAGGAAGGCTCATTGCTGGTCCTAAACTCTAGTTTCAGTCCTACTATCCTCACTATCACCGGTTTAAATTCTCCATCTAAAGTAATTTAACAGCTTAATTCTCCTTCTATTGAGTAAGTAGAGATTTTTCAACCTGTGTGCAGCAAAAAAAAAAATTGTTTAGTCCTTTTCAAAGGATGTGTTTATTGATTTTAAAAAGAGAGAAGAGAGAGAGCAAGAGGGAGAGAGAGATCGATGGCCTCCTGTATGTGCCCTGACAGGGGGTCAAACCCACAACCTCAGCACGTGCCCTGACCAGGAACTGAAACCAAACTTCTGGTGTAAAGGATGTTCCACCAGCCAGGGCACAAGAAAAATTTAAAACATGCAGTACCTGACTATTTAGTCAGGGGCACTGACCTCTTTTGCCTTAAATTGTGAAATACAGAAATGACAAAAGCCAACACAAGAATAGCTGTCCAGTATGAATAAATTAAAATTATATCTATTTTTTTTGTCAGATTGCAAACAATGCATTTTTTCGTGTGCCATAGAATTTTAGTAATTAGTTTATGTGTGCCATGAGATGAAAAAGGTTGAAAATCTCTGGAATAAGGGCATTTAACAAGAGAGAATATGAAAGCAGCGCACAATACAAGTAGAAAGTGTGCACCGCAGGGTCACAAGCCCCAGGGCTGTGCCCGCATCCACAGCTGAAGAGAATGCAGCTGCGGTGTAACCCAGGCCCGCGGATCTCGGCCCCAAGTAAGAGGCTTGCTCTCCCAAGTCAGTTTGTCTCAGACATCTAATGGGTTTATGGCGCTAGATATCTCACCTGTTCGGCAACATGCACATACGTTACATTTTGATTACATATGTTTGTCTACTTTAGACCAGACGTTAATATGTCCCGTTTTTATGAATCGGGTGCACTTACGGCACTCTGAATTTATGACTGACACCTGGTCTCCTTTAACTGAGGTTAAAGTTGAGGGTCTGGAAACAGAGAGTTGGAGGTCTAAAAAAAGGAAAATGTAAGAGAGGAAATGTTAATAACAGGATGAACAGAAAAGAAGTGAAACAGCAAGAACTCGTTTCTTCCCACCAGGAGAGAAAGCCCTAACACTGCCAACTGCACGTTTAAACTGCCGGCACCTGAGCTGTTGTCCGACACAAAGCCCGTTTCCTCCTTCTCTCGCTTCTTGCAGTGGACCAGCCAGAGCACAGCAGTCCTGCCAGGGATGAAAAATAAGTCTGTACGGGACTGCAGCCACCCCTCCGCCCACAGCCAAATGTCCAGAACAAAACTCAATTCGTGTGACTTGCTACAACTACCACAAAACTACGGACAAGGATCAAGAACCTGGCAGAGGCACTGCGTTCCTAATGACTGTTTAGCCAATCAGATACCTGGGTGTGGGGAGAGGATAGTTTATCGTTCTGGGCATTTCACACCATGTTCTCACACGGCACTGTTTTCTCCTAAGTATTGCTTCTGCTGTGGTCATGCATTGCAATTCTGTGGTGTAGAAACATACATATACAAAGTGAACACAGAGATCATTTGCACGACAAATATTTATTGAGCATCCACTTTGCCCAGGGACTGTGCTGGTTCAAAGAAATATGCTTGTGCACACTACGCACTCCCTGTCCTCAGGGTAATAGTCTCGCAGCGGGGACAGACAAGTCAGCAGGCAGCTATACCCGAGATTCTGTACTGAGAACAGGGGGAGCACAAAAGAGGAGCACCTAACTCAGCTTAACAAGGATGAGGAAGAGTTTCAGAAGACACTGTTATATAAGCTAAGACCTTAAGGCAGGGTATGAGTTAGCAAGCGGTAAAGGAACAGGAAGAGCATCTAAGGCAAATGGGAAAAACGCCCAAGGCCTGGAGCCAAGTGAGAGTGCCTTCCGTTCTGGGACCTGCAGAGTCGGGGGTGGCAGAAGCACGGGTTTGGGGAGGAGAGAGTCAGGGCAGAGTCAGAGGAAAAGTAGGGCCCAATCAGAAAGCATTTTTACAGCTATGTTGTTGAGTTACATTTTATTCTTAACAACGAGAGGCATTGAAAGGTTTAAAGCAGGTGAGTGACGTAACAGATTTGGCTCGTGGAAGCCAGGGCCACATGTCTACACAGTACAGATCAGAGGAGAGCAGGAACGATCACAGGGAAACAAGTTAAGATGTGACTGCATTAACCAAGGGAGAGGTAGTGATCTTCTGAACTAATGGAGATTTTTTTTTTAAAGGAGAGATTGAAGTGCTTCTAAGAAAATAGAATCCACAAGAGGGCAGTGACTCGGCGATCTGGAGACGCTTTTGTCACCCGGAGGGGTGGGGGGCGGGCAGTGCAGCAACCGCAAAGAATGGCATTTCACAGACAAGCTAAATTGGCCTTCAGGAGCAAGCCTGCTGGCTTTGGGTTTAGGATGGCAGAGTAGAAAGATTCTGAGCTCACCTCCTCTCCCTCACACCAAAACTACAACTGCATATAGAACAGCTACCTCTTAGAACAACCTGAAGACTAGCAGAACAGTTTTCTACAACTACAGATATGAAGAAAAGCCGCACTGAGACAGGTAGGAGTGCAGAGACTCAGTCCAGTCAGGACCCACCCTACTCCCCACTCCCCATGTGGTGACCCACAGGTGGAAGGGAGGTCACAACGGTGAGGTCCTCCCTTGAAGAGCGAGGGGGTCTGCACCAGGAAGAGGAGCCCCCATAACAATTGGCTTGGAAACCCAACGGACTTGCAGGAAACCAAGGTTGCACTCTTTCTGAGTGCCCGCATAGAAGCAGTGGTTCAAAAAGTACCTGGGTCACAAGCACCACTGATATATTGACTAATTTTAGGCTGTGTGCTAGAGGGTCAGGGATATGTTGGAACTTTCTCCACAATCAGAAATGGTTGTGGGTATCATTTTTTCACCCTTTCTTTACTCTTCTTCTGCCTCACTGGTCTGACACAGGGGTCATTTGTGACACTCTGCGTTAACTTTGCTAACACTGTTCACCCCACCCTGGCATTTCCCTGAATACCCACCCAGGCTGGCACCCCTCCAAAGTGGCTTTTGTCCTGCCAAACCTGGCGGGTGACCTCAGGGGACACCAGCACACAGCAGTGAGTCTGCAACAGTAGACACTGGGCCTCACAGCCTGCCTACCAAACACCTGCCCTGCACACCAGCACACCCGGAACAGTTGTGGCCATGCCTCACAGCCAGCCAGGCCAGGGACTAGCCTCACCTGCCAGGGCGTCCATGGCACTTGTGGCCCAATCAGAACAGGAGGGCACACTAGTCCACACAGGGAACCCCTCTGGAGCACCTGGCTCTGCTGACAAATGAGATTCCACCACTGGACCCCATGGCCACTTTACAAATTAAGCCACTTTTTCAAGACCAGGAAATATAGCTGACATACTTAATACATGGAAACAAAGGAGCAAAAATTAGGAGACAAAAGAATACGTTCAAAGCAAACAAAAAGATAAAACCCTAGAAAAAGAAACAAAATGGAGATAAGCTGTCTGCTAGATAAAGAGTTCAAAGTAATAGTCATGAAGACGCTCATCAGACTTCTCAGGCAAATGTATACACTCAGTGAGAACTTCAACAAGGAGATGACAATTGTACAGAAGAACCTGTCAGAACTAAAGAATGTAACAACTGAAATGAAAAATGATATACTCAAGGGAATCAGCAACAAATCAGATGCAGAAGAATGAATCTGCAATCAGAAAGACAGGACAGGGAAAACTACCCAACGGAAAGATCACAAAGAAAAAAGAATGAAAAAGAATGAGGATAGTGTAAGAGACCTTTGGGAAAACATGAAGCATAACAACATTTGCACCATAGTGGTCCCAGAAGGGGAAGAGGGGGGAGGGAGGGAGGGAGGGAGGGGGAGAGAGAGAGAGAGAGAGGGAGGGAGAGAGAAGGAGAGAGAGAGTGCCTATTTGAAGAAATAATGGCTGAAAACTTCCCAAACCTGGTCATGGAAACAGACATCCAAGTCTGGGAGGCACAGAGAGCTCCAAATAAGAGGAACCCAAAGACAGCCACACCAAAACACATGATAATGAAAATGTTAAAAGTTAGATGTGAAGAGAGAATCTTAAAAGCAGCAAGAGAAAAGCAACTAGTTACATGCAAGACCATGCCGGTAAGACCATCAGCTGATTTTTCAATAGAAATTTTGCAGGACAGAAGGGAGTGGCACGATATATTTAACATGATGAAAGACAACAACCTACAACCAAGAAAAATCTCCCTGGCAAGGTTATTATTTGGAATTGGAGAGATCAAGATTGTCCCAGACAAGCAAAAACTAAAGGAGTCCATCGTCACTAAATCAGCATGCCAAGAAATGTGAAAGGGAATTCTTTAAATATGAAAGAAAAGGTCAAAACTAGAAATAAAAAAATATGTGAAAGAAAAAGAACTCATTAGTAAAGGCCAACATGTAGTAAAAGTAGTAGATCAATCACTTATTAAGCTAGTATGCAAACAACTAAAATGGCAAAGTACATGCCTATCAATAATTATGTAAACCCGGGTGGCTGTGGTGGTTTCAGCAGCAGCAGCAGCAGCAGCAGCTATGGCGGTGGCAGAAGGTTTTAATTGCTGCCAGGAAACAAAGCTCAGCAGGAGAGGAGAGCCAGAGAAGTGACAGGGAAGCTGCAGGTCACGGCAGATTTGTGAACGCAGTCAAGTACAGGGGCGGCAGGCCTCACTCCTCTGAAGAAGACACATTTGAGACAACACTCACGTGAATGGGCAGAAAACCCGAAGACTGTTCTTGTGACTAATCGTGTAACAGGTTATTTTAGTTTCTGTTCTGTGGAAGGTGAAATCATTCCAACAAAGAGTTTTCATTAGATGTTTTGCATCCATGCTGTTGATTGCTAAATGTAATAGTCTGATCAGGATGCTGAATAAATGCATCTTTAAAATAAAAAGAAAACAAGACCCTTACATGCACTGTCTACATGAGACTTCAGATTGAAAGATACAGACTGAAAGTAAAGGGATGGAAAAGATGTTTTATGGGAATGGAAACAAACAAAAAAAAGTCAGGGAAAACAATACTGATACCAGGCAAAATAGACTTTAAAACAAAGGCTGTAACAGGAGACAATTAAGATCCAGCAATTCCACTTCTGGGCATTTATCCAAGGAAAACAAAACACTAATTCAAAGAGGTATGTGCACCCTGGTGTTCACTGCGGCATTATTTACAATAGCTGTGATGTGGAAGCAACCGGGGTGCCCATCAGGAGATGAGTGGATGAAGAAGTAGTTATGCACACACGCACAACACCCCCCCTCACACAGGGTAATATTGCTCAGCATGAAAAAGCATAACGTCTTCCATTTGCAACAACATGGATAGACCTAGAGGGTATTATGCTAAGTGAAATAAGTCAGAGAAAGACAAATACTATATCATTTCACTTATATGTGGAGCCTGAAACACTAAACTAGCAAACAAACAAAATAAACAGGCTCATAGATACACCCCCCCTCCCCGATAATTAGTAGAGTGTTGGGTGGCGAGGGGATGGGCAGAAAGGTGAAGGGGACTAAGAGGTGCACAGTTATCACGTGAATAAGTCACAGGGATGTAAAACACAGCCTAGAAAATGCAAAGTATCACAATAACTTCATATGGTGATAGATGGTTACTAGACTTCTCAGGGTGATCACTTTGTAAGCTATACAAACGTCAAACCACTATGTTGTATGCCTGAAACTAATGTAATAGTTGTATGTCAACTATACTTTGATTAAAAAGAGATTTACATTCCAGCCCTGGCTGGCATAGCTCAGTGGATTGAGCGTGGGCTGCGAACCAAAGCATCACAGGTTTGATTCCCAGTCAGGGCACATGCCTGGGTTGCAGGCCACGGCCCCAGTAACCGCACATTGATGTTTCTCTCTCTCTCTTTCTCCCTCACATCCCTCTTTAAAAATAAATAAATAAAATCTTAAAAATATATTATAAAAAAAGAGATTTACATTCCAGAATGAAAAAAGAAAATGGAATCCATGAAACTCGAATTATTTTGATGTGACCCACTTAATATCCAGCATAAAAAGAACTCCTTCAATGACAAAAATACAAATGATACAATTAAAAATGAACAAAGAACTTGGATAGATATTTGCCCACAGAAGTTATACAAATGGCTAATATGCATAAAAAGATGCCCAAAACCTTTAGCCACAAGGAAAATGCAAATCAAAACTGTGATGACAAACCACTTCATTACTACAATGGCTACAATCAAAGAAAAACATGGAAAGTAATAGGTGTTGGGAGTGTAAAACGAGACAGCGCTGGGCAAACGGTTCTTGGAAGAGCTAACACAGAGTTACTTCACGGCCCAGCAATCCAGCTCCTGGGAACACACCCAGAGTAACTGCAAGAGGGGACCAAAACAGATGAGTGTATGAGAACATCCGCTGCAGCATTGTATACGGCAGCCAAATGATGGGAGCACCTCAAATGTCTGTCCATCAAAAGTTGGATAAATAAATTACAGTATGTACATATAATTCAAATGTTATTCAGCCATAAGTTTCATTGAAGTTCTGATATGTCCAAACATGGATAAACCTTGAAAATATGAGTAAAACAAGCCAAACACAAAAGGCCAAATATTGCATGGTTCTACTTATATGAAATGCCTACGATAGGCAAACTCATACAGAAAGAAAGCAGAGTCAAGGTTATCAGAGGCTGGGGGAGGGAAGGATGGGAAGTTGTTGTTTGATGATGGCAGAGTGTCTATTTGGGGTGACGACAACCTTGGAAATAGTTCATGGTAATGTTTGCACAACATTATGAATGTAGAGATGGCACTGAATTGTATAATTACAAGGGTTTAAGTGGCAAATTTATTATCACATGTATTTACCACAATTTAAATACATGTATACTATAATATATATGTATATATAGAATGATGCCATCTACAAAGAATGACAGTTTTCTTCTTCCTCTCCAATTTGGCTGCATTTTCTTTTTTCTCACCTAATTGCTCTGGCCAGCATTGCTATTATTTTGTTGGAAAAAGGTGGCAAAACTGAGCCAGCACTGGGCATAATGTTAGCTGTGGGCTTGTCATCCATGACCTCTATTATGTTGAGGTGTGTTCCCTCTATACTCATTTTTTATATTGAATTTTGTGAAGTGTTTTTTCTATATTCTCTTATCATACGATTCTTTTCTTTCATTTTGATAACTTAGTGCATCACATTGAATGATCTTTGGGAGTTGAACTGTACTCTCCTGGAAGAAATCCCCTTGATCATGGTGTACGATCATTTTAATGTATTGTTAAATTAGGTTTGCTAATGTTTTATTGAGGGTTTTGCGTCTATGTTCAACAAGAGTATTGGCCTAACATTCTTTCCATGTGGTGTCCTTGTCTGGTTTCGGTGTCGGCGACTCTGGCTTCACAAAATGAGTTTGGAAGTTTTTGCTCCTCTTCTAATTGTTTAGAATTTGAGAGAGATTAGTATTGATTCTTCCTCAGACATTGGTAGAACTCACAGCAAAGACATCTGATCTGGTCCAGACTTTTCGTCTGTTGAGAGGTAACCTCCTTACTGGTTGTTGGTCCGTACGGATTTTTTTATTTCATCATGATTCTGTCGTGGCAGGCTGTGTGTTTCTGGAAATTTACTCATTTCTTCTGCGTTGCCCCATTTGTTGGCATACAGCTGTTCATCGTGGTCTGTTATGGTCCTTTGAACTTCTGTGGTGTCCGTTGTAATGTCAGTTTTGTCTTTTTAAAGAAGCAGCCCTTAGTTTGAGGGATCTCTACTGCCTTTGTAGTCTCTATTTCTCTTATTCCTGTTCTAATCTTTGTTATTTCCTTCCTCCCATGGACTTTGGGCTCTGTTTTCTTTATTTCTAGTTCCTTGAGGTATACAGTTAGAATGTTTATTATTTATTGAGGTAGGCAGTTGTTTCTACAAACTTCCCTCTTAGGACTGATTTTGCTGCAGGACACAAACACATTGGCACATAGATGAATATATTAACATTACACAGTACAACATTTTCCTCCACCTAAAAGTTCATTTCTTCTTCTGATTTTAAAAGAAATTAAAGTATTTTCTTGAGGCTCATTAAAAAACAGAGACAAGCCCTAGCTGGTGTGGCTCAGTGGATTGAGTGCTGGCCTGTGAACCAGAGAGTAGCTGGTTTGATTCCCAGTCAGGGCACATGCGCACATGCCTGTGTTGCAGGCCAGGTCCCCAGTAGGGAGTACTCGAGAGGCAACCACACAATGATGTTTCCCTCCCTCTCTTTTTCCCTCCCCTCCCCTCGCTCTAAAAATAAATAAATAAAATCTTTTAAAAAACATGTAAATCTTAAAAAAGGGAGAGTCCAGCCTTGAAAATTCTCTGAGCAGACAAAACCACTGTAATCACACAAGTAAAGCTTAATTTAGCTAATTTTGCAAGGCCAGCTTGACCTGGCTCGTGGCTTGCTTATGCTTCTGAAAATCACCAGCAAAACTTAAACTATTTCCAAGGTTGCCATGAGGTGAGCACTCACCAATTCCCTATCATTTAGGAAAATTATAATCCTGAGCCAATCACCACTTTAATGACACCCAGTCACTGCTTTCTCACTAGATAAGTCACTTGATAACAACAAACCCTAGAGCCTCGCTCCATGTCTCTGTTTGAGGGCTCTGGTTTGCAAAGTGTCTTTTTTGGTGTGTGCAGCAAGCTTTTTCTAATTATGACTTTGGTGATTCATGGGGTTTACTTCTGTTATTTCAGAACTTTTGGCAGTCCCTAAAAATCCTGTGGACTCTCGGCATTGGCCTTCCGTACCCAGTGGATTACGTGGACGCTGGTCCTTCCACCTTCGTGTCCCTGCTTCCCAGCATGAGCTCAACCAACCTGCAGGGAACTTTTGTCGGATGAGGTTGATATTCTAGACCAGCCTACTCCAAAAAGGTCTTCGAGAACAAGTGCGAGAGTAGTTTCGGAAGCCATTTCTAAGCTGTGAGTTCTCTACTAACAAAAGGGATTTGGGGGAGGGAGAGAGATGTCAATTTGGTGAATGGAAGTCAAGATTTCATCCAGAGGAGGGGAAATACCAGGCTGCTGGCATCGTTTACAGGCAAAGCAGGAGAAACTCAGAGACAATTTTTGCCCCTTGCAATATTTTGCAAAGACTTGGACCTGAGTGGTTCTTGCCCCTGGATTTGGACAGCTGTCAGGAAAATCCACAGGAAACGAGGATAGACACAGGCAACATCAGACTGCGAAGGAGGGTGCACAGGCCTCCCACCACCAGAGGGCAGCACGTCCATGGGGAGCGGACGAGGAAGGGCTGCTCTGATTCCAGAACAGCGGCACTGTTTGTTTGCATTATTGCTGATAATTGTTCCTCTCATTGTCTAATGAGAATGATTTCTTATCCAGAGCAAAGGATACAACAATGAGTGCGTTGTTATGGTCTTCGCCTGCAGTAAAACTGCACTCAAGACACGCAAACAAACAGTAACATTTACTGAGAGTCACCACATGGGCACTGAGTCATCATCAGCGTCCTGAGTTACTAAATGCCTTGGTATCCACGTTTCATCGAGTTGGCCGTGGGGAAACTCTCTCTGGGTCTTCCAGGGGCGCACTAGTGCATTGGGTGAAGTCATACACGTGTGGATGCAGCCCAGGATAACGTTCATTCCAAGCACAGGTGACAGTTGCAGTGCCGTGGTGCTGAGGGCTGCCGAGAACTCCCACCTGGCGTCGCCCTTGCAGTGGTTCGCCAGGGTCACCATAACAACCTACCACAGACTGAGCACCTTAAACAACAAAAATTTATTTTCCCACAATTCTGGGGCTAGACATCCAAGATCAAGGGGTTGGAAAGTTGAGTTCTACCGGGACCTCTGAGCTTGGCTTATAGAGCTGACCGCCTTCCCCGTGTTTTCACGTGGTCTTCCCTCGACAGGTGCCTGTGTCCAGCCTCTCTCCGACAAAGACACCAGTGCGGTGGAACTAGGGTTCACTCCAACGGCTTCCTTGGAACTTAATTACTGCCTTAAAGACCTTGTCTCCAAATACAGTCACATTTCAGGTACTGGGGTTAGGATTCCAACACATGGGTTTGGGGGATACACACTCAGCCTGTAACAACACCCAAATTCTCATCCTGGTGGTCAAGCCACTCTCTGGGCCTCAGGCTCATCGGCTGTGAAATAAGGTTGTTGGATTATGTCATCTCTGTGGTTTCAAGGTGTGTGATCACTCTGATTTGTACCAGCATGGATTTTGCAAGACCAGGAGCAGGATGATTTACAAACCAGTCACAAAGAACAACGGTCCCCGTGCGTGGAAATCGCCATGTGTATCCATGTAGATGTTTCCATACACTCCTGTACGTGTGAAAACAGCCTCCTTCAGCTCATGGAGGCCACCTTCCGAGTCTACCATTGCTCTCAGGCTGTCAGGACATCAGAACAAAGCACAGTAAGAATGTGTTTTCTCCATACGTACATTGGTAATTTCCCCTTTGTTGCATCTTTGAAGGAAAAATATGTACTTAAAGATCCCACTGGTAATCAGTCCCCTGGTAGGTTTCCAGTGACCCTATTCTCTGCCAAGAGTCCTGGGCCATGCGTGAGACGTGGTCTCTACGTGCTCTCTCCTCCTGGTCACTTGCCCCTGCCCTATGTCTGCCCAGCAACCAATGAGATCAAGGCTCTGTTCAAAAGTTACCTCCTCCATAAACCTCCCAGGCCTCCCAGAGGGAGCCACCTACTCTCCCCTCTGTGCCCAGATAGCACATGGTGACCTTCTCAGTGATAGTAATAATAGCAGCCAACACGCGTATAGCACTTACTCTGTGCCAGGCAGAGGTCCACCTCCTTTACGTATAACAACGCATTCAACCTCACTCCTCCCCTACGAGGAAGAAAGATGCTGTTATTATCCTATTTAACAGATGAAGAAACTGAGGCACAAAGAGGCTAGTTAACAGCACCAAGTTCACTCAGAAAGTGATAAAACTCGGATTCGAAGCCACACAAACGCAGAGGCTGAGCAAGCCATTAAGCAGTGGACTCTACGCTACATTGTTTTGCAGTTAATCTTTGTTTACATTTCTGTCTCTCACTGGACAAGGACCATTTCTCGTTCATCTATGTCTTGCAGCCCAGCACAGGACCGGGTCCACAGTCGGAAGCCTAATGCCAAATAACCACATCCATCATTCCATCATTCCATCATTTATGGAGCGTGTAGTCCCTGGCACCGGCCCTTCTCTCTGTAGACCCCATTCCCATTCCTCTCCTCACCATTATCCTCCCCGCTGCACACTTTCTCCAGGCTGGCGTGCTCAAGTTCAAGCAGACTACCAAGTGCGTCTATCTACTGGTAGGATTCTGCGTTAGAAAAGGGATTGGCCCCGATGACTCCTAGTAATCACAGTTACTAACAAGCACATCTCAGCTTCGGGTTTAGAAGTGTCTCCCTCCCTACGTGGTTCTCTTTGGTTCTCAATCTACTGAGTTTCACAGAATAGAGAAGGGGAACAGACAGGTAAGTGGAGCATTTATCCAAAGGGCCATTCACCCGAACAGAACCTCACACAGGTGGAGGGTCTTGCCCACAGCTCTGAAAGTGCCTGTTTGAAATGTGCAGATTTGTTCAAGAATAAAATGCTCTGTGCTTTATACACAGTGACCAGATACGGTGTGGCGGTGACAGATACATATTCTGTTCCTCTTAATATTGAAAAGTAGCCACTATTAACCAATGTCTAGCCACTGTATAAGGCCTTGGCACGCATTATCTTTTCTAACTTTTACAAAAAAAACGAATAAAGTAAGTTCTCCTTTTGTCTTCATTTAACCGCAAGCTCAAAAAGTTTAAATAATCTGCTCAGGACTCCACAGCTAGTAAAGGTCAAAAGCAGGATTTGAACCTCAGGTCAGAGCCGGAGTGCTTAATTCTCCTCTCTGTGGCCTCCTGTGGCACTTCCAAATTGCTCCTACTTTTTCTGCCTGTCTCTCATCTGAGAGAGAAATGTGGGGAAAGAAGAGAGAGGCGTAGACAGGAGGACTAGGAATCAGATTGGCCCTGACGGTAGAACACTCTCTAAAGGACTAACAGTGGCCAGCAGCTAGCTGTGTGATTGCAAGCAAAGAAAAAGTAGCAGAGTAAGATGGAGAGGAAGAGGGGAAACTAGGGGAGAAGACGCGGAGAGAAAAGGAGACAGAAAGCGGGTGCTGAAATTGGCGGTGGCTGCCCCCCATATTGGTACTAAAGTTCAATGTGAAGTGTAATTCCATGGGGCAAATCTTTTCCCATTTGGTTTAGATAACCAGAGTCTGTAAATGCACCCTGTGAGGCTGTGTCCTGGATGAGGCAGGCTGCCCATCCAGACGTGTCCTGTGGGCAGTGAAAGACCCCAGGGTCCCAGGGGGCCGGACAGAGACACTAACCGGCAGGGCCGATGCAGCTGCTCTTCCTAGACCTCCTGCATGCAGTCGCTTAGCAGGACCCTGGTTGCCACCGTCTCGGGCCCCAGAATGCTCAGGCCCACACAGTGTACCCAACCCGGACCTGGCCTCCACAGCCAAGAAAGTGGTCACTCAGAGTTGCGTGCTTCCATCCTGTCCTGGGGGGCTAGCCTTATTTTATGTAAGACTGTGCCAAGGAGGTTGCTTTAAAGGTGAGGCAGTGCTCCCAAATGCCCCTTCTTCGGAGCGTACTGGTGGGGAGAGGGGACCAGCGCTGTGTTCACTACCAGTCATCATCTGGGGGTCAAATTAAAAGCAGAATGGCCCCTCCGCACCTTCTCCCTGCTCGCCCTACCCCCAAGTGCTCATCAGACGGACACACCTGGAGAGTACCCGGAGGCATAAAGCACAGCCGGATACCGACCAAGCTACTCTGCACTCCTCTTGTGTTTTTCTAGAGCATTCTCCCCACCAATATTCCCCCCTTGATTGGGACGATGTGTTGGAAAGAGGCCTTAAATCCAGGCTTGCTGTGTCTTCACGAATCTCCTGGAAAAGGCCGAGGCACTGTTAATCCAAAGTGTGCCCATTTGTTAGACTCAGGGAAGGAAACGTCGAGGCTCCAGAGGAGAAATGGAGAAGTTCTGGCACAGAAAACAACCTGCCCAGACTTAAACGCCAGAAGTCCCGGAACCGGCGGCAGCATTCTCTGGAGTACTGACAATGGCCAGCGACTAGCTGTGCGACTGCAGGCAATTCGGCAGCCTCTCTGGTTCTTTCACTGGCAGTGAGGTTCCTTGATCTCCAAGAGGCACGTGTAGCTATGGAAAGCTGGTTCTGCTCATCAATCCCAGGGATGTCTTCCTGAAGAAAGAAACATTTTCTAGAGAAGAAAGGGAAAGCATGTTTTAAGGAGGGAACTATAGCCTAACTGCTTTCTCTTTAAGAAAAGAGACTAAATTCACAACACGTTATCCTACCAACTGGCTAGGAAAAGAGGTATAGATGTGAAAACAGTTATTTGTATTTCAGCTTTTTACCAGTGAAAATCCTGTCTATTTTAACTAAATTGGAAACTAAATTTGCTCACTACTGAATTTGCTTAATGGGAATTAGAATAAAACATCTGACATTATTGCTCTAATTTATCATTTTTATTTCAAATTTAATCATACATTGTGGGTGAGTGCAAATGTAAAACACATTTCAAGCAAAATTCACAGAACAGAGCATATTAAAAGGAAATTTAAGTAGAATAATTTTGTGATAGCTGCATTCAATAACTTTGGCCTCAGATTTAGTGCAGAAGCTGCCATAGCAAAGACTTTGAGCCAGGGACTCTGGGTCCACAGGGGAAGAACTGTGAGTGGGGGGAGGTGGTCTTCCCCTCCCTTCCCCGCCACAGCCAAGCCCGTCCTTTCCACAGCCTCACGTTAGTGGTCGCTCTGGCCGGGTGCTCTTGTTTTGCCCTTGGCCTGTCCCGATCCCTGTTCTTCCCCTACTTCACTGGAGCTCCCAGCGTGGCTTGGCCTTTTCCCCAAACCTCCAGTGTTCCAGATGTTGCTCTGTTGTATTTTCATCATCCTAGGCCGCCACGTCCCCTATTTCCCCAGGGCTGCTACGTTCCTGAAAACCTGCGGTCTCTTGTGGCAGCATCTGAAAAATCTAAGTGTCATAGGGTCGCATCACTAGTAAAAGCCAGCAGGTGGCAAGGGAAGGGGTCCCTTTGTCCTGCAGAGACTGGAAGGCAATTCCAGGAGCTCACCTTGCCCAGGTCATTAATGAACGGGGTGGGTTTCTGAGGAGAGATCTCTCAGATACACACGTCAATATGAAGAAATAGCTGAAGAGAGTCACCAAGGCAGTGAGCAGTAGGAAAATTCATCATCTTAAAGAAAACTCCAGGAGTTTGAAATGCTTATTGTGGGCAAGAAGAGAGGTAGGAAACCAAATGTCAGCATAGGAAGAGGTAGTGGAGCAGGTACCGTAGTTGTGACCCCAGAGGGAGAAACCGGGGAGGATATTTGAAAGTTACGGAAAGGTAAGTTTCAACTTCATGTGACAAAAATCTCTTAAAAAGTTGCAAATGTCTGTTAGTGGACTGGGCTGGTCTGTGAGGTCAGAAGCTTGCCTTTTTCTGAGGATGAGCAAGCAGAGACTAATCAGTCGCACTGAGGAATTCCTTTTGAAGAAGGACATTTGTTCACTGACCATCCATCCAACACCATCTACTGGCCTGGCCGGGTGACTCGTTGGCTGGAGCGTTGTCCTGTGAACCGAACAGCTGTGGTTGCAGCAGGCAGGGCACATACCTAGGTTGCCAGTTCGATCCCCGCTCGGAGTGCGTACGGGAAGCAACCAAGCGCTGTTTCCCTCACATCGATGTTTCTTTCTCTGTCTCTCTCACTCACTCTCTCCCTCTCCATCCCTCCTTCTCAAGATCAATACACATATCCTCAGGTGAAGGTTTTTTAAAAATCCAAAACACCAAACACCATCTGTTGTCAAGCACTGGCTGGCTTTTGGGACGCAGAGCTAAACCAGTTACGGTCTCTGCTGAACAGGAAAAAGCTATCAGCAAGGAGCAGCACTGCAAGTAACTCGCAGTCACTGGCTTCACCAGCCTGGGATAACAAAATAGAACCACTTACTTTTCACATACCAAGATTATTTCAGCATTAACCTACCTGCCTAAATTCCAGATACACTAACCTCCTTTGAAGTGTCTCTCCAGCTATTTCTCAGTCTCCTGGGATAAAGCTTTCTTATCTGGCCAAGAAGGGGAAGGAAAGATTGAAAAACGAAACCAGTCAATCACCACAGACCAAGCTCCGGAACTATGCACAGTCCCCGTGGAGGGGAGGCCTGTTTTGCAGTTTGGTGTGGGATTGGGTGGACTGGACACCACTGGGTGAGGCTCGGGGGGACCCTGGAGAGTGGCAAAACATTTCAGAAATGATGGCTGAAGAGGTTCAGTTATGACCTGGAACTGGGCTTGTTACCTGAACCCCAACTCTAACAGGCCTGATTTGCCCCCCAAAATGGGCCAAGAATGTTGACATTGCATGAGAGAACTTTGGAAGTGAGAAAGGTACCTGTGTGAGGTAAGTTGTGTATAGCAGGCTGTTTCCAAAGCCAGGGACAATCATTGATCTTTCTGTACAACCCAAAATTCTTCTCTTTTTTTACGTACTTAAAAATTATGTATTGATTTTAGAGAGAGAGAAACAAAGGGAGAAAGAGAGAGAAACATCAACTTACTTTTCCATTCATTGGTTGATTCTTGTATGTGCCCTGACCAGGAATTGAACCCACAACCTTGGCTTGCCATGATGATGCTCTTGCCAACCGAACACCTGACCAGGGCCTGTGTACTTCTTAACAGAGCAGAAGTGTGTTGATGGTGCTGTTCTCCTAAGGGTGGTTACCAAGGAGACAAAGACCGTGTCTGAAGGTCCAAAGCTAACGAGAACCAAACTCACCACGGCCGGCCCTACCGGAGGCGGCACCCAGAGTCTGCTGACTGAGGTTGCTCCTGGCTGCTCAGCCACATGTGTTAACAACAGAATTCTCAGGAGACTCCTTTGGATGACTTTCTAGTGCATGAGAGTGACTTGATGAGACCTAGGGAAGTAGGAACAGCTACCCTTTCCGAGTTCATGAAACTCAACGGTTAACATGCATGCCTTCATTGCCTCGGGCCCTGTCTGCACTGTTCTACTGGCATTTACTCACTTGCACAGCTCCAACAGGAGCCTGAAGGTCAGTGTCACCCTGGATTTCCCCTTTCAGTCCCAGCACGTCTCCTGGGTCCAGATGCTGACCCAGAACAGATGGGACTCCTTCAGCAGAAGTGACCCTGAGGCTCCTTAGTGATCCGGAGGTGGGATTTTATCTTACTGTTTGCAGTACAAACAGGACGCCACAGACTTCAAGCACAACAGAATAATAAACCTCACGGAAATGCCAAGAAGTCCTTGAGGGGGAAAAACAGCCTAATTCCGGGAGAAAAGGAGAAATTGTAATAATGAAACTACCCCCAAAGAAACCACTTAGAGAAGTCAGATGATTTTCTAATACAGAGAGACTCAAGCAAAACACTGCAAACGCGAGTGAATGCCAAATGCAGTCCCTTGAATTAGTCAATATTGCAACATTAATATCCAGATGGCTCTCTCTAGGGCAAACGCTATTGGAGAAAGAAGTGGGTAGGAGGGAGGGCGAGAGAGGCAACGATCTTTGCACCAGGCAGGGGAAGGGAAATCTGCATTTAATTTTAAACTGTCCTCCTGGGCTCCCCACTATGGGAGCCCACCGGAGAACAGAGGAAAGGAAAATAGCAGCATTGTGCTGCTGTGACTGTGTGTGTTCTCCTGGAACCAGTGCTGTTTATCCAGTTCGCTGGTGTTTCCTTGGGGCAATGGATCCCAGAGGGGGTCCCGCTGAATGCTAGTGCTTCAAGATGTTAATCTGCATTATTGCCTGGGGTGGGGGGCGGGGGGGGCAAGGGGAAGGGATGTCCTGTGATCAAACTATTTCTGAAATCCCGGATTTATCACAAGTTTAAATGTTGGCTGACTGCAGGGTTTCGGGGCTGCTTCAACCTGCTTGTGTTCGCTGTGACATTCCACCCGGGAAATCAGTGGCGTTTCTCAAATTCAGATGAGCAGGTCCCAGTGCCTTCTGCGCCCAGCGTTCTACAGGCTGCTGCCCAAGGGAACATTTCCACGGCCATTTTCTACCGGTGTATCTGACCTGGCACTCAGTCCTGAGATCTGTCTCAGATGTGTCCTCTCCTCCTCTCGCCACCCCCTCTACCCTAAACCTAGCAGCCTGTCTGGGCTGCCCAGGTCAGGTTGTTCGACCCGAGTTCTATTCTGTGCGCTACTGACCACCATACCCTTACCAAGTCCAATCTAACTCCTCTGTCTGCCTTTGAGAGCCTACAAAATCTGCACCATACACCTTTACTCTTACCCCAAGTAAGAATGAGTATTTCTTAAGTTCTCGCTATGTACATAGAACTGTTCTAAATACTTCCTATCAGCTCATTCAATCCTCCCGTGTCCTCACAAAGAAGGAGCATTCTCTTAAAATTTGACAAATGGGTAGATCATAATAAAGAGACATTTAGTAACTAGCCCAAGATAATATAGCTAATAAGCAGTGGGACTATAGTATTGTTGACCCTGAGATGCAATATATCTCCCCAGAAGAACTCCTTGTGGTTAATAGGGCTCAAATTCATAATCAGAGTCTAGCTGTCACTGCTGACCAAAACTTCTCACACTCTGCATTTCAGGGCAAAGCCACAGACTGACTGCTGGCCCCCAGCACTGTGTTCCTGCTATCTGAGCCATCCCTTACAGAGGACTTTCTGCAATCATCTTTCAGCCAATGAGCTGAGACCTGCCCATCCAATTGGGGCTGTACAGCTATATCTTCATTTGCATTTCTGCTGAATAATCAGAGCAGCTCCATAAGGACAATCAAAATGTGTGGTTTTGACCAATTGGGACCAATCAGACTGTGTAAATTTGCACTCCTTGCTTGTGTAGACATGGGCCTCCCCTTTGGCTCTGGAACCCAAGAACTTGGCTGCTCACGGTGTCCTATTCAAGAACCGGTTGTGATTGTCATTAGGTCGTTTTATGTACTTGCAGCAAGTGCAGGAGACGGGATTCACACCCAAAGCTGTCTCCCGAAGGGAGGCCTAGCCATTGCTCGTACACAATATTTGGTTAATTAGATGTTAATTTTTGTGTCTTTGCAGTTGGTTACACTTATCTGTTGGGTCCCTGTCCAGCACACCCTGTTAACAGCTGTGCCTACAAAATACTTGCTATTTTAACAAGAATGGCACTGAGTAAGAACTGCCCAGATCTTGAGACCCTTACACTCTTTAACACTGTCTCCACAGAATGCACTTGGAGTCCGGAGACTGCGTTCCCCCATTTTGCAAACAAATTGCGGTGCTGAATCAAGTTTCTCCTCCGCAAGCACTCCAGTTTGGGGCTTTTGTTGACATCAGGGGGCGGCAGCAAACCTTCGCGGACAGTATGAACTTCTGCAGTCCAGCGGACCAAGACTCCCTCACAGCCACCACTCTGCCGCCTCCGCAATCTACCTGCCTCGTTCTGACTTTCTCACAAAGGTTCCGGGCCTGGAATGTCCTCTCGCGGCCGCCTCGTTCCAACGCAAGTGCGGGCGGAGGAGACTGGGTCAGGCCTGCGGGCTCCAGTAAACCGTGTGAAGGAGCGTGGGCTGTGTCCTGAGGGCAACAGGGAGCCAGCGGAGGACTGAGGAACGTGCCGGAGAGGGCGCGCTCTGCGCTGTTGGGTTGGGCCCTCTTTAGAGAAAGCATGCAAAATAGATTGGGTTAAGTCTGACAAAATCAGAGAAAGATAGGGGTTAAGGCTAACACATACAGCACATAAATAAACAAATTAATTTCGTTCTTACAACCCTAATAAGTCCGTGTATTGTTTTCGTCACCCATGTTATAGATGAGGAAACTGAGGTTCAGAGAGATCAAGGAACTTGCCATTGTTACCCAGCAAGAAGGTGGTAGCAGCAAGATTTGAGCTGAAACTATTTATTTATAAAGTGATTCTCTATTAATAGTCCAAAACAAACCTTACTACCTCTCCTGGGCATTTTGATAACGTTCTCTGAACTTTTCTCTGTGCTCAAAATTGTCCAGAATTGTCTTGAAGTGGACCAAAAGGGGGCAGATTTGGTGCAGTGAACCTGTCAGGTGCGGCTGCAGGTGAGCCACCTGGGGGAGCTTTGGCGTTGCAGACAAGTGGGCAGATCTGAGAACCGTCGCAGATGGAGTCTCCTCAGGGACCGATGCTGAAAGAGTGAGAGGAAAAGAGGGAAAGAGGAACCGAGTGTCGACCCCAGCGTACAGGCTGGAAGACGGTGCAGCCCTAGCTCTTGCTGCCTTGTGCAGGGACTAATGCGGCCGCCTCCTGGCGGGGCTGCCTGGCTGCCAGTGTTTCCGCCTGATTTCAGTTCTGCACGCTGTGGACAGCTTGTCTTCACCAATGAAGAATCAGCTTGGAACATTTACAAAACATCCCACTATTACTTCTTTTTAAACAGAAACCTAAATCCCCAGGAGACATATGGTGTGCACCAAACACAAGGCTAGGAGAGATTTAGTGGATGGAGATGTGGATAAAGGCATGCACCTCAAGATCCACCCCTCAAGAACCCCACTCCACTGACAGCCCAGGAGGACGGTGGAAGAAACGGCTGCATGGTGGCCAGCTCGTGATCCACAGGAGAAAGGAGCGCTCTCTGTCCCCAAATAACCCCCTGCCGATGCTTGAAAACCACCGTTTGAGAGACCACGAAACCTCTAACCAGACCCTGGAGCTCATGTAATCAAACCTAATTTTTCAGGTGAGGACACTGGGCCCAGAGATTATGTGACTTGTTCAGCATCACACTGCTTGTTACTAGACTGAGGTGTCGAGTTCTTGAAGTCCCCTGATGCCTCTCTCTTTCTCTCTCTCTCTCTCTGACATTCCTAGGACTTTGGAATTAATTCCTGAGAAGCTTTCCTCTCTTCCCTCAGGAGGATTACGCAGACAGTTTTGCTGCAGAAGCCACAGATATCTCATGGTAAGAATTCTTTTCTCCAGGAGCAGCTGGGATGATGCCCCTGGCTCTTTTCCAGGTAGCAAAGGGACATTGTTCTCAGGGACATCACTGATGCTCCTGTTCACCCACTTGAAGGACAGTCTGTAGACCTCTCTTAAACATCCAGGGGGTCCAGCTATGCTTTTGTTTCAGGCAGATGGGCCTCGAGTCATTGAATAATAAATCTTTAGCAAGAGGGATCTTGAACTACTCCAGCTCCCTGCCTCAGAACAAGATTTTAGCATTCTTAATTGTACAGAAAGGACTTGAATCCCAGAGAGTAAACCGACTTGCCCAAGGTCATATCACTAGTAATGAGAACAGTCACCTAAGGCTATTACCTACTTAGAATCCTAGCAGTGTAGAATGTCAGTGCTGAAGTGATCTTATAAATGCAGTGACCATATTTCCAGAACCCAAAAGTAGGGCATTCAGCCCGACAAACCCAAGCACACCGATAGGGGCAGGAACGGGTTATGTGAGTTGCTGCCGCCCCAGAAAAAGGGGTTCGTGACTGTGGTCCTTCGAGGTCACTCGGTCCAACCTCCCTCATTTCATAGTCCAGGCAAACAAAGCCCCGAGAGGCTAAATGACTTGCCGGAGGTCGTGGGCAGAAATATTTTCTGTTTTCTCAACTCAGAAGGTTGAGTCAACAGGTTGTGGGAGGCAGACAACAAGAAGGGGCCATTGTTCAGGCCGCTTTCTCTCGGGTGGACTGACCTGACCCCACAGTCCTGCATTAGTCCAGCATGGGTGTGGCCGTCCCCTGACCACCAGAAATATAACAGGAGGAGCCAGATAGAAGTTGGGGGCTTGAGCTCTCCCAGACCTGGGCAGCCAGGTCCAAAAGGAATCTAGAGAACTAAAAGTTTCCTTCCAGAGAGTATCATTCTGAGGAAAGTAGATGATACTGTCTAGGGTTTTCTTCTTCTTGCTTTTTTTCTCCTCAGAAACAGGACATTAAGATGACAACATATAAGCTAATAACCCCTCTGGTTTTCTAAATTCTAGTGTAAATCAAGGAAACAAGTAAAACTTACAAGCATTTAACCGGAATCTACATAAGCCCTGTAGTAAGCCGGGCACTATAAATATTTATCATTATCTTCAATTTGCCACTAACTTCTGCTTCACCTATTGTGTGACCTCATTTTATATTTAGTAAGAGAAAAGGGGAGAAAGTAAGAAATCAGCTCAAGGGCTCAGGGAAAGTCCACTTCCAGCCAGTTCCTGTGGCCTGGAGACCCCCAGTCTCTGGATCGACACTCCTTCCCGAGTTCGAAAGTGCATTTCACAGTGTCCTTTGAGCTGCAGCCTCCAAATCAGGACTCCAAGAAGCAGATGGAATCCTTCCAACTGTCAGCCTAACCTCTCCTCTATGCAAATGCAGAACTGCTCCGCTGATAGAGAAATTGCTTCCTGGAAAACCAATTTCCTCCTTATTGTCCTACAGGCTGATGTGAGGCACCCTGCTGTGTGTGTGTGTTTTTTGGGGGGGGTGCGGGCAGGGATGGGGGTCCAGGCCTGCTCCTTCCACAAAGAGAGTAAAATAGCAGAGAACATATCGCTGAGACCGAGATTTGGAAGGCGTGTTTGAATCGGAGTTGTGTTCCCAAGGCCCTGGTTTAGAAACCTTCTCCCTGATGCTTATTTTCCATCCGTCTTGTTGCTTTGCGCTCTCCAAGGCCTGGAGCTAGTCCTCTCAAAGCCTCGCTGCCCACGATACGCCCTCTATTGTCAGGGTTCTACAATTATTTCATTCATTACTTTGTTCATTCATTTTCTCCAAATTTGTTGCCAGAGAGCTGCAACCTGCCATTCAAACCCACCCTCCATTCTGCTGGCCAAGAATCGAGACGGGCGGCGAATGGCCAAACTCTCCGACGTGGCCCTCGACACTCTGTCCAAACTGGGGCGCTTTTCTCCATCCACCGTCCACCCCAACCTTCAATCTGCCTCGGATGAAAGAGAATGACAGAGAACTTGAGAAGAGCTAATAAAAACCTGATCTCCTCGATAACATCTTCTTTAATTATTTAAAGAAAGGGACAGCCTGTTTAAAAACCCTTCCTGTTCCAGTTCTTTTGTTAGAATTCTCTTAGAATCGGTGACACGTTGCGGAACTGAGAGTAGGAAAGGGCTGAGCGTTGCTGAGGGCAAGCAGCAGGCACGGTGCCTTCTAGATATAAAAAGAAGGGTGAACCGAAAGACCCTTGGTGCAGAAAGAAGTTATGCACACATTTTCTTTGCCAGCCAAAAATGTCACCAAAGACTGCTGTATGTTTTAAAGAACAGATCTGAGAAGGCCAAGAGAACAGTCAAGTCTAAATTTTATGGGATCTTGCTGGTGTCTGTGAATGTCGTAGAGTGAACTTAACCTTTGGAGGCAGGTTTAAGGACTATGCACTCTCACTAGTCAGGTGTGAGCCCTGGGTTAACTTCTCTAACCTCCAGTTTCTTCCTCTGCAAATGGCATCATACTAGCTACTTCATAGAAGTGATTTGAAGATGAAATGGGGACAGGGCAGTATGTCAGAGCTTAGGGAGTACCTGATACATAGTAAATACACAGCAGAAGTTTCACAGACGAATAGGGCATTGGATGAACTGGGAAGAAACGAAGTCAGCAGAGGGACCTACTGGGTGGTTTCCCTTACACCCTCAGACATGCATTTGAATTCCTCACGCAAATTTAATAAATATGTGCTTAATTAGGATTAGACTCTGTATTCAGTGGAACCTGCGGGTCTTTTAAGCAGGGGCCACAAAAGGAAATTCAGACGGAAGCCGGGCATGAGAAGAGAGGAATGAAAGGTGCAGGCAGAGCTGTGGGGTCTGCTCCCACACTTCTGTAGTGCGTGTGGGCAGTTCTGGAACCAGGTGCTACTCCTTTCCTGAAAGCAAGTCTTGGACAGAGGGAAGGAAGGAGAGGGCTGGCAGAGATGGTCTGGGCTGAGGCACCAGTGCCAGCAGGGTAAACGGGGAGGAGGAGAACCCAGAAGTGTGCTGCTCACTCTGTCCACAGCCACCTGTGTGGTGTCTGCCCTGGCCTCGTCCCCGACGCTGCCTGTGCATTCACTGACGTCAGCAATTTGCACGAAAGCACCTACCTGGGCGAGTGAGCGCCCAGGTATTTTGGAAAAGTGACAGGATGATTAATTTTATTTAATAACGCTTGGACAGAGCTTACTGTGTGCTGGGTAGCTTCCTAGAAACCTTACAAATATTAACTTGGTTAATTTTTAAAAACAACTCAATACAATGAGTATTTTATCACCCCAATTTTACAACAGAGGAAAGCGAAGCCCGATCCTAATAGCTGCACTTTATGAAGTCTCTACAATGTGGCGGGGTTTTGATGTATCTTACGCATAGTCCTCAGCGCCCTGTAAAGCAGAGTTGTTTGTACTTTGCAGACGAAGAAACTGAAGTTCACAGAGGAGCAGTAGGGGTCTGATTTCACCGCGCTGCACCACCTCCTGAGGGTCCCAGACGGGCTCTCTACCCTCAGGAAGCTTAGAGGACATGAGTGGTAACCACACCATGAAAAACAGACACAAGTGTCATAAAATGTAGCAAGAATATCATCGGTCCTATCCTTCCTTCCTTTTCCCATCTCTACCACCTTACAGGATTGAAGACACCGCATTGCTGTGGGAGGGATGAAAATACTCACACCTGTAGAAAAACTTACAGAAAAATCTGTGGTGAGACTCTCTCCCCAACCATCCCCCAAAGTATTCTCATTCCTGGAGGTTTGGTGGCTCTGACTTTCCTGGGTGTCACTGTCACCATTTTGACCCCTGCCCCTTTACCCTCCCCCCTATTCTCTGCCGTCCTCTCCCTTTATGTCCAAAACCAAATGCTTACAAATAATCATCTCTGGGAAAGGAAGGGATATCAGTACAGGAGGAGAAGGGTGGCTGGGAAGAGTAAGAAGGGCAGAGAGCCCTGGGTGGTGTGGCTAAATTGGTTGGAGTATCATTCCATATACCAGAAAGGTTTCGGGTTCAATCCCCGGTCAGGGCGCATGCCTGGGTTGCGGGTTCGATCCAGGTTGAGCTCAGGGCATAAGGCAACTGATCTATGTTTCTCACACTGATGTTGCTCTTCCTCCCTCCCTCCTTCTCCTCCTCTCTCTTTAAAACCAGTGAGCATGCCCTGGGGTAAGGATTTAAAAAAAGAAGGAGGGTGGGGAGTCATGGACTCCAAGAATGGGGCTCGGAGACCTCGTTCCCTGGGAAGAGTCCGGCCTGGGCAGAGTGAGGCCACGTCTGATGCTCAGTGTGCAATCTGCAGCTTCCTCTGTCACCCAGGGAGACGCCCATCCCAGGACAGGAGAGTCTGCAGTTAGGGGAAGAAAGAGCGAGGGCAAGGCAAGGAGCTCTGAGCTGGACAGTGGTGCTGCCTCTCCCGCTCTCTTCCCCTCCAGGCAGAAAGCACCAATTTAGCCCAGGCTGCTTTGAAGCCTTGCCCTTTGTCCACTCAGGGCAGCTGATGGAAACCTGGCCCATCAGGTTAGCGCTGGGGCGGAGCCCTGAGACTGCCCTGACCCTGCCCTGACCCAGGGCTGCTGTTACCTGGAACAGCCAGAGTGGAACCACTGGGAGTCACATGTGACCGGCTGTTTGCATCCCCTTCCCCTAAGCAAGGGGGCGAGGTAATTCTGGGCGGCTGGGAGAGGGAGCCTCTTAGCCAATGCTTAGGGAGGATGAAATTCAGATGGTGGGAAAGAAGACAGCACTCAGCAGCAGGTGGGGAGTAAGCAGGGAGTAACCGGTCTGGGACAATTGCCTAGAATAAACACTATTGTCTGCCACAGCCTTTTCTGTGCCAGTCTGGGCCTGCCGAGCTGGCTGCGCTTAAAGGGCCAGCTGCCGGACTAACAGAGGCGAGCCGAGATTGGTCCTGCAGGAAGAGATCATAGAAATGAACCTGAGGTTCATCGTGGGATATGAAGTGAAAGGGCAGGAGCCTGTGGGAGCAGGAGGGCCAGGCAATGGGAAGTAAGTTAGAAGCAGAGTGTGGTCCAGGATGCAGCCTGGGGACAGGCCTGGTGACAGTTCATTCTCACCAAGTCTGGCTGCCTGAGGTCATCTCAGGTGGTCCAATTTCAAAGAACAAAACGTGACCAGAAACCTAGAAGCCCCTCCCTAGGTGTCTGGTGCTGCCGTCACGGCGCACGCACTGCTTTTTCAGGCCCTGGAATTCACGTGCTGCCTGCAGCCACTCTGGCAGAGTTGTCCCTGTGATCCTTTCCATTTTTTTTCCCGCCTCCCAAGTGCGATTCTTCCCTGTCATGGGAAACTTGCTTCCTTCTATTTATTATCTTCACTCCTCTGAAACCCAAACTGTGAAAACAGAGATTCCACCACATGAAAATCCACACTTTACCCTAATTTTACCCATAGTGATGTAATCTCCTACTTCTGGAGGAAGATTTATTATGACCTCCTTCTGCCCGGACTCTGAGTGTTGGGAAACTGTCACCTGCATTAAGGACCCACTGGCAAGTGCACTGTGGTCACCTAGAAACAGACGTGCTGGAAAGGTGCCATCCAGATCCCAAAGGGACAGGCGGGTCCCCCGGGAAACTGGCCCCACCCATCCCTGCCCCGGGATATTTTCATTCAGGAACGGTAACTTGAATCTCTTCTAGCAAAGCCCTTTCTAGACTGCAGTCAGGGTCAGGTGGGAATCTGTATGGAGGAAAAAGGGGAGTTCTCTAAGGGAGGACCACTGAGATCTACTTGGATTATAAGAAAGAGACAGCCCTGGGCAGGGCGGGGCAGGGGCTGAGTTGGTTGGAACGTTGCCCCACACACCAAAAAGGTTGCAAGTTCGATTCCCCATGAGGTCACATACCTAGAACATACCTACATTGCAGGTTTGAGCCCCAGTTCTCTTTCATATCCATGTCTGCCTGCCTGTCTGTCTGTCTCTCTCTATCTCTGTCAAATCCATGAACATATCCTGGGGTAAGGATTAAAAATAATAATAAGTAAATGAAAAAAAGAAAGACACGATTAAAACGTGCCTACCTTCATAGCTTTCGCCTCAGGCCCAGTTATAGACATACAGGAACTAAATAAGGCAAAAGAAACAAATGGGGAGGGGGGCAGTGGGTCGCACTTCCTTTTACTTCTGTCCCAGCCAAAGACCAAACGGTCTTTTCATGTATTAGGAAGTGTGCATGGCTTGTCCCCTTGTCCTGCTGTTTCAGCTTCTCTGCAGTTCTTCACGTGATATCAGCACGTGATGTCGTGGGAAAGGCAGCCTGAAGGGGTGTTTGTGTTTCCCTTGAAGGCAGGGGCCCCCCTACCAGGCCTACCACAGAGCACACAAGCAATTAATAAACATTTCTTATTCGGAGACTTTCCCCTGCTCCCTGAGCTCCTTTAATTTGATTTCACACCAGCCTCTGTTATGACATTCCTTGGCAGATGCTCAAAAGCACTACTGGCATGTCCAGTCTGGAAGCTAAGTAGCAAGTTTTGCAGTTTCCCACCTACCGAGGTAGAGGACTGCCCACATAGGGGCTGGCACTCAGGTACCCAGGGAAAAGCAACTGCAGACTTTTTGCCGGAAGTTCTAGCAGAAACAGCCTCCTAAAGGACTTACATGCTAATTACTGTACTAAAGTACTGCACTAAAAGGAAAAACTAAATACGGTGTTTGATTCCCCAAAAGCCTTTTTGCAAAAGTTTTCTCTGCCAGAAATGGGAATTTTCTTGATGAGAGACCCAGCGAATCAGATTTTTTGCTGATGATGTAATGCCCTGCAAAGAAGTTTTATTGGTGGGAAAGCTCTTAGGTGTTGTGAGGGTGTAGAGTTTCCACTGCAGCTAAGGGAAAATTGTCTGTGGCTTCGTTTAAGGTCCTTCTGGATTCCATTGCGCTGATATTTCCAACCAAGCTGGGCTTGTATTTGGCATGCATTAAAAATTGGGAAATCAAGAAACTTTCTTTGCCTCCGATGTCAAAAGCTGCTGATTCCTCAACGTCCACTATTTGGCGGTACACATCTTCGACGGAGGCCTTAGGAGGCTGAGCAGCTGAGCAGCAGAGCATCAGCGCACGACAGTGGGTAGACCTGCTGTCACCACAGGTCAGGCCATGGAAAGGAATCCCACGGGTGGAAGGGATGCTGGGGAGCAGGCTCTGCATGCACGTCGTTCCATCTGATGCATTCACAGGCATGCACGTGTCTTACGTTTGCTCTGCACAAAGATGCAGCACTAAAAATAACTCAGAGCTCCTTTCCCTCCTTTCGAATGCGTGGTCCCCAGCTCTGGTGCCCTTCCTCCCCCGGACGGAGCCCTGCCGTCTGCCAGTCTGGGCTGGGATTAACACACCAGGGTCTGAGCAACTCAGTTCCCCTGCTGATGCAGGCTGCTGCTGGTACAGCATAGCTCTGGCTGCAGTTGTGTCCCTTGGTTACCTGCATCCGGGAGGCTGGGAGCACCCACCCCTAACCACATATTAAAGGGATGTCGCTGATCGATTTACGCTCCATTACTTCAGACAGCAGGCTGCTCCGGCCCCCACTGCCTCTGTCACACCACAGCCTTCCCTCTGGATCACCGGCTCCACCCTTACTCATTCAGGAAACCCCACGGCAGCTCCACTTTCCTTCTGTCCTCCCCACCTGCCAGTCAATTCCCTTCTCCCAGCTTTTATCTTTGCCACCCCTCTTCCCAAATATGCCACACTTAATTATGGATGCCTCATACTGTGTGAGTGGGCCATGAATATGTTCACATATTTCAGTTCTTGGGGCTTCCATGTGCTAACTATATTTTCCTGGCCCCCTCTTGCCCCCACCCCGTAACATAGTAGCAACAGCAGTGGGCTTTAATTTGAATTCCCTGAAAATAAAAATTGGGATAATAATACTTTAAAAAATTTATTTACTGACTTGAGAGAAAAAGAGAGCCGTTGATTTGTTTTCCCACTTACTTATGCACTCATTGGTTGATTCCTTTATGTGCCCTGACCAGGGATGTAACCTGCAGCCTTGGCTTGTTTGGACAATGCTCTAACCAACTGAGCTACCTGGCCAGGATTGCAGGAATTTTGTATGATTAAAGGAGATCTACTTGGTACATTGTAGGAGTTTGTCAAGTATCAGTTGGATCTGAATCCTAGAATGTAAAGTCTCCAGGCATTCTTCTTCTCCATATATTTTTCTATTTCTCCCAGAGCCTAGTTCCTCTGAGGATAGGGACATTTCGTAAATGCCAGCTGACATACCTGGATAGTTAAGGTGTGTTTTGGGATCAGGCATCCTCAGCAAATGGGTAATTTTAGGCATCAACAAATCACAATGGCAATGAGATAATACCGTGTGATCTTTGAGCATCTGCACCCCATGGTCCCCAGGGGCTGGGAGGAGACTGGACCACTTTCACTGGCATATTCAGGGTCAATGCCAGCAAAATTGCCATGAGCACGCATGATGCTCTTTCTTGTCACTATAAGGACTTTTCTCCAACTATTTCCTCTGAACTCTTCTGACCTCTCGCTTTCAGCTCACAGTCGGCTACTTAATTCCAATGGAGGTGTTAACGGATAAGGCATGACTGATAAGGCATTAACTGATAAAGGTGTAAGGGCCCAGCCCGACTTGTTTCTGCCAGCCCTCCTATCACATTAGTCAAGTGGCTTCTGAAAAGTGCAAACCCTTTGCAGTCCCAAAGGAAACATTTCATGTGGGATCGGAGAAGAGGGACAGGCATGGAGAGGTGCTGACTGCCCCTAAGGCCAGTGATGCAGACAAACGCCAGGCAAGACCTTGCCTCCTAACCCTGGCCCTCTGGTCCTTACTGGCATCTCTTAATCTGCCTCCAGGAGGCCAGACCACACAGGCTCAGTCCACTGGGCTTCTTCCAGCCTCCCAGTCGCCTCACTTTTCAGCAGCTTCCGGTAGGGTCACTTTCAGAAATCCAGACAGACCCCACCCCTTCCCCTTATGTCCTGAGTGCCAGAGAGGGATATCTATTCAGAAAGGCCCTCTGGTCTTGTTGAACATAGTTCTCATTCTTGTCAGCGGGCTGCTTGCTAGACCCTGACAGTGAGCACCCCTTTCAATTTTACATCGAGGGCACCTTGTTTGTGTTCCCCTATTCCAGCTCTGCTAAGTTGCCAGATGAGTAGATATGCACACAGTCCTTACTTTTCAATTGCTTTAGGGCATTTAAAACACATCCCAAATCACTGCTTCATTTGGTCCTCACCTGAACCGTGTGAGAATTCAGAATCTCTAAGTCCTAGTCCAGAGTTTTTCCTCCATATCATGCCCCATTGGAACACTCAGACTGAGGCATTCATGCACAAGAGAGACACTTAGCTAAAAAGATAAAAAACATAAACTTAAAAAAAATGGTTTCTGTGTTTTAAAATGCCTTTCCAGGCCCTGGCTAGTGCGGCTCAGTGGACTGAGTACGGCCTTCAAACCCAAGGGTCGCAGGTTTGATTCCCAGTCAGGGCACAGTTCTGGGTTGCTGGCTGGGTCCCCAGTAAGGGGCTTATGAGAGGCAACCACACATTGATATTTCTCTCCTTCTCTTTCTCCTCCCTGCCCCTCTCTATAAAATAAATAAATAAATAAAATCTTTAAAACAATAAAAAAAAATGTCTTTCCAGGAGGTAAAACATGGGATTTTGGATTTTCAGTCAAGGTTTCAATAAGCCAATGACGGCAGCTTGATACCTAACCGCAGCCTGGAAGTTTTCTCCCGTCCTGCATCCCATCGTCTGCATCAGTAACTAGTGACACACATCCACCTGCCCCCTGCTCGTCCCCACAGAAAGGCCAGGAGGAAGAGCCGTGTAGCTAGGTACAAAGCCGTCTGAGAAAAGCCTTCCTGAACTGGTGCTCAAGCTCGGTTAGCAGGCCTGAGTCCAACCTCACCAAACTTGCTTTGCTTCAGGCACTGATGGTTTTTGTCTGTGGGCCCAACTCTGCTCCTTTCCAAAGCCAACGCAGACCAAGGTCAGCGAGAGGAAAAGCGCCTCATCTTTCCGTCCCAACCCTGGTATTCACTTTATCAGAGGGGAGGCTCTAGGCAACCATGTGCCCCCGAGATCCAGTCTCCCTTCCTCCTTTGTCTCTGTCTATATTTACTAGTTTTCATGTTTTTCTCATTTGCATACTAGCTCTCCTTCTGGGGCAGCGCCTGTTGTGAAGCCCTGTCCCTTAGAAGGACCGCAATCCCAGTGTCTCTCACTAGAACTTCTTGAGGAGCTGGACTCTGCTCTTGCTCTTCCTAACTGCGTATGGGGGTCCTGACCCACTTGGAGTAACTGCTGCCTTCCTGATGTCAACTCCCCACCCCCACCGTGGCTCTGCAGCCACCTTGGTCTATGTCTGGAATGAGGATCAGTTCAGCCTTAACTTTTGCATGCAGCCCTGGCCCTCATTTAGACCGTGGGCTCACCCTGGCTGGGTGGCTCAATGCATTGCAGCATCATTCCATACACCAGAAGGTTGTGGGTTTGATCCCCAGTCAGGGTGTGCACAGGAGGCAGCTGATCAATATTTCTCTTTCATGTTGATGTTTCTCTTTCTCTCAAATCAATAAACATATCCTCAGGTGAGGATTAAAAGAATAAAAATAAATAAAATAAAAAACAAGTAAATAAAATAAAATAAGGACCGCGGACTCCTCTTGCATGCCCTAACTGCTGAATTGCTTTCTGTTGTGTCTCTCAGCCTCGGCCGCTGAAATGAAACAGACTGCACGTCACAACCTGCTGTGTCCTGAGAACAAGACTCGAATGCTAGTGCGCATTCGAAGCAAATTGCTGAAACCCCACTTTCATCCCCACCCCACATTCTTGGCTTTCTCTTCTGACTCCAGTTCCTGCCTTTGGCACTGCCCAGGTCTGGCCGTCTTCCCAACTTTTTCCATTCTATTTGGACCTTGGCTGTCCTTCCCGATTTCTAGCCAGCTCACCCTTCTTTCTGCCTGGTGCTCCCAGGGTCTTGGGGGAGTCCACGTCGTCCTTCCTAGTCCCACAGAAACCCTTGCTCCTCCTGGCCAGCCCTTGCATGACGCAGTCCTCAGGCTTCTCCCTCTCCGCACCAGTCATGGCTGAGATGGACTTTTGCACAAGAAAGCTCCTGGAGGGAGAACAGGACACCTTCAGCCTCGGCCAAATCTTTTTCCAGTTTCCTCCTCCTTCCTTATAGCCACATCCATGGCTGACTATTTAAAAAACTGTAACAAGCAACTCCATATTCGCGTGCGCGTGTGTGTGTTTTAAAATCAGTCCTAACATCAATTCTTTACTCGCCATGCTGTAAATTTTGATTTTTGGGTGAGGAAACATAATCACCATATATATATATATATATATATATATATATATATATATATATATATATATATATATGGGGCAGTTACAGTGCTTTCCAGTTACTCCCCAGTATTTCCCAGCTTCCTTTGCAGTTTGGTCAGGGCTACATACAAGTTTTGACTTATAAACTATGAGTGAAAGTGTCTTCTCTGACCTGCTTTTCCTGAGCATTGACCTTGATAGTTACATATTGAGACAGATCCCTGAGTCCTTGGGTCCAAAGGTATCCCCACTGACCCACACTGGATTTTACATAAATAAGAAGTATACCTTTGGTGCACTAATCACTAAGATTTTAAGGTTTGTTATCATAGCAGAGTTTAACACTAGTCTGACTGATGCAATATAAAAAGAAACCTTGCCCTGGCTGGTATGGCTCAGTGGACTGAGCACAGGCCTGCGAACCAAAGGGTTGCTGGTTCGATTCCAGTCAGGGCACATGCCTGGGGTGCAGGCCACAGCCCCCAGCAACCGAACACTGATGTTTCTCTCCCTCTTTCTCCCTCCCTTCCCTTTTCTCTAAAAATAAATAAATACAATCTTTTTTTTAAAAAAGGAAAAAACCTTAACCATATGTGTAGATTTATTCCTGCTTGTGCCCTTACCCCGAAATTGCTTTTAAGTAACTTAGAATGTATCCAAACTTTATGTGCTTATTATGGAAAATTGTAAAATGCCAATATCCAAAAAAGAAGAAAGTAAAAAGCCTGTGCAATCATATTAACCAAAGATAGGTACTGTTAATATTTTGGTGTCCATATTTCATGTTTGTTCTAAGTACATGCAGAAGAATATATATTTCTATATTGTTCTGGAATCTACTTTTTTTATTTGACAAAATTGTCTATGCATTTTACCAAAGCAATAAATGTTATTCTAGAACTTTAGAATCTTTAGAATCTAGAATCTTTAGAATCTTTAGAATCTAGAATCTTTAATCACTGAGTAGCATTACAGTATGGCTGTATCATAATCTATATGCTGTAGGAGAGTCTACTCTCTTCCCCTGCCTAAATTGCTTCAGCAGCATTTCTGCTCCTTTCCTGCATATTTTATCATTTACTCCGCCTCCCGCTCACAGACTGGCTCTTAATCACCTACCGTGATAGAATGCAAATGAGACAATCCAAAAGTAGTTTAAGTGGCTGTGAAATTCACAAGGTGACATTTTTGGGTAAGGAGGGAAGAAGCAAAATTTTTGCAACGAATTCATCTTCCTAGTTATTATTATTGTTATTATTATTCTCGTGTGCTGGAGAAATCTTCATCTTTATTCTCTGAGTTGTAACGACCGACTCGGAGGGACGAAGGAGATGCCAGGATGGTCAGCGAGCAGAAGCTGTTGCAGGATGAGATGTGGCTGCCAGAAACAAAGGCAGTAACAAACTGAAGCTAACAGTAGCTTAAACAAGCAGAATTTTACTTCCTTACATGAGGTAGCAAAGACCCAGATTCTCGCTGTTCACCTCAGTATTTTTTTCCATTCCCAAGGTCACCTCAGACTGTCAAATGGTTGCCTTGACTCTGGCCATCACATCTACATTCCATCTGGAGGAGAGGACATGGAGGAGGGAGGAGAGAATGTCACTCTTCTTAAATGCTGTTTTTGGAAGTTGAACATACCATGCCTGCTTAGTTACTTGGCCACCTACAGATGCAAGAGAGGCTAGGAAATGGGGTCATTATCCCCTTGTCCCCATGCTCAGATAAAAACTGAGTGATGGCTACTGCTAGAGAAGGAGGGAGAATGGGTATCTGGGGGCATCCAGATACCTGAGCCATAGGAACCACCCAGTCAAAAATGTTCAAAGATGAATAATCCAATTATAGGTGGTCTAGTTGGATGTAGCTACAAAACTATTTCAGTCCCTCATGGAGGAAGGCCTAACAAAGGGAAAATACAATAGATGGCAATAAAATGTAATCAAACTCTCACAATGAACAGGTGAGCTAAGTAAATATACATTCAGTGCTTTAATCCCTACTTGATTCCATCTTATTTTATTTTATTTTATTTGTTGATTATAGAGAGAAAGAGGATGGGAGAGAGAGAGAAACATTGATTCGTTGTTCCAGTTATTTATGCACTCATTGGTTGCTCCTTTCATGTGCCCTGGCCAGGGATTGAGTCTGCAACCTTGACCTATTGGGATGACACTCTACCCACCTGAACACCCAGCCAGGGCCTCCCTGCTGGATTTCAGAAACCAGCCTTCTCCTTCTGAATGAACATGTTCTAGAGGAAAGAACAACTGAGAGCTTCTTGAGCATCTTCATTAGTACCTGGTTTCACTGGAATGGGACTCTATAAGACGCCAGGAGCGGAGAGCTACAGATTCCATGTGCTGTAGTTCCCCAGCCCCCCAAACAAAGGAAGCGAGAAGAGTGGACTATAACTGTAGTGCAAGAAAACCGGTCACCGTCACACTCCTGTGCCTTTGCTCTTGCTGCTCAAACTACCTTAAATCCCTCATCCCTTCTCTATATGAAGAAATGTTGCTCTTCTTTTTCATTCTTTAAGGTGCTATTCGAATATTTGCCTCTCAAGATGCCTGTTCCTTCACTCTTTAGTTTTGTGGTCCATGTACTCACCCATTCATCAAATACTGAGCCCGTCACACACCGGGCACTGTAGTAGGCATGAGGTGGGAGGACTCTCTGGTCAACTAGACAAATCTGTGCCCTCAAATAATGTATATCATTAATTAAATTAGATAGCATTGCATTCTCCCCCAGATGCTGGACAGTCTAAACAAAGGACAGAGAGCAGAAACCTTGTATGTTAATTAACAAATACTTAACTAGGCTCTTACTGTGTGCCAGGCACTGTTTGATCCCATGTGCATTAAGTATATTGCTTCTTTTGAGTCTTACAACAATTCCATGAGTTATAATCTCTCCTTCTTTATTTTACGGGAAATGAACTGCAGCACAGAAAGACTGACTTGCCCAAGGTCACAAAGCTAGTGAGCAGAGAAGCTAAAATGGGAGCCAGGGAGTCTGGCTCCAGCCTGCGTGCTTCACTGCCATGCCATGCTGTATTATCATTCCCTCTAGCCCCCACTGTTTAATACGATGCCTGAAATATAGTAGGTATTTAATAGACATGCAATGAATAGAAATGAGCTGGTGGCCAACGCTAGCCAAGTTATCCTCTTTGGGATATCATTTCTACAAAGATAGAAGAAAATGGACTGAATGATCTATAAGATCCCTTAAAATTCTAAAATTGTTCCCCATTCAAATACTAAAATGTCTTTTTTTTAATTTTAAAAAGATTTTATGTATTTATTTTCAGAGAGAAGGGGAGAGAGGGAGAAATAGAGGGAGAGGAACATCAATGTGTGGTTGGTTGCCTCTCATGTCCCCCACCAGGGACCTGGTGTGCAACCCAGGCTTCTGCCCTGACTGGGAATCAAACTGGCAACTGTTTGGTTTGCAGGCTGATGCTCAATACACTGAGCCACACCAGCCAGGGCTACTAAAGAATCTTTTAATGTCAGTCTGGAAGGGATCTTGAGGCATTATCTGATGGAGTCCTGAACTTTAGCCAGACTTCATCTATAGTAGATAGATGACAATTCTTCTAGTTTATCAAGTCCTTTAAGACATCCCACCTTTCCGAGGGTAAGGGGTAAGATGATTCACAGGTTTTATGAATAATGTACTATAGCAGGATAGATAGGATATGTAAAAAGTTCCTTTATAGGGTGGGCAAACAAAGTACTTTGCTCTTGCACAGATAGTGGTTTCATAGGAAAGAATGTTTTGGTCACATTTCACTTGAATTTTAAGAGGCCTTAGACTATGCTCAGAACTGCTTATGTGTTTGGAATAGGACACTGTAATGCCTCTCAAACCTCTAATTTTTGTAAACTTGGCTACAAACAATATATACATTACCCTCAATAGTCTGCTCTAAATCACTTTTTTGGGTTATACTATGGCATGATATTGCTCCCCAAAGACCTAACGGTACAGCTCCAGACCTTTGACCAAAGGCCAGCAAAATCCCTGTCATCTGTTCCAATGCCAGACTAGGTCATTACACTTTGGCCAGCCTTCTCCTTCCCGCAGTGTCAGTTGGCTGTGTTAGCCTTCACCACCCAGCTCATGCTGCCTGCTAATCACTGAGCTGGCAGGACTGCCTTCTCTGGTGAGCAGTGGTCAGGAGGGAGCATGAACTGGGGCTAAAACTGACTGTGGAGGATGCTGGTGGGAATGAGTATCTCTAGGCCCAAATCAACAGCTGCATGATTTTCTCTGGAGGGCTGACATCAACAGAGAATAAGACTATATACCCTTGCCTTTGAGGACTTAACATACTGTACATGGCTTTGACTGTTTGCTAGACTCTGAAAGTTCGTGATGGGATGATTTTTCATTTTGATGAGGCAGGCATTGAACACAAGTGCTGTGGGACTGGTGGAAAGTTCACGGTGAGTCCCCTCACCAGCGAGTGAGCCCATCAGCCTCCTCCTTTCCGATTGCAGTTCCGTTTGGGCATGTAATTGATCTCCTTCAATTTCCTCACAACCCACTGAGATCTTTCTTGTTATTGTAATTATACACATGGGATAAATATATGTTCTACTGCTATTCATACATTTAAAAATATTTGGAGGTCTAAGAATGTATTCTTTACCTCAAGGTTTATGTTGTGGGTAGCACAGCTGGGGGCACAACTGCAGGTACAGATAGGCAAGTTCATAGCACATTTTATCATCAGGGTATGAAGGCTCCTTGCTTGATTGATGGGTTGATTTCTTCCCATTCATCCGCAATCTCTGAATGATGTAATGTTCTGTGCGTATGCATTTGTATGTGTGCTTTTGATTTACTTAAGTGGCCTTGTGCTTCCATCTCACTGTCTTCCTTATTTTTTAAACAAACTATATTTTAAAATATCCATTCATATCAGTAAATGCATATCTAGTCCAATGTTTCAAACTGCAGCACATTATTCTGTAGTAGGCATCCTTCACATTTTACTTATCCCTTCCCTTAGTGATGGACATGAACACTAGGGTAATTTTATACACATATGCCACACTCATATATGTGTCACCGACCATGTGCAAACCTCACTTCAGTAAGTACTGCCTGATGGCTTTGCCAGTGATCGTACCTATTTACACTCCCACCTGCAGGGCATTCAAGTTCTTGACATTATTCATCAAAATTTTATTTCAATTTGTTTTCAGATTTTCTTACATTTTTGTTTGGTTGGATAACACTTGCAGGTATAAACAAAAGGAAGACAGGGAGAAGTTGGGTGAATTATGGCCTTCCTGGCCCCTCCCCCAGTGACTTACCCCCTCATTCCCCTATCCACCCCACCTCCATTTCCTTCACTCCTTTCAGAGTGTTGCAGAACCTGCTGGAGGAACATTTCCCTCTGAATTTTCTCCCTGAACCACTTCCTTCCCTTTTTACTGAGTTTACACTGCACCTCTTGGACAGAGGACGGAGTTCTCTTCCTATTCTTGGTTCTAAGTATCAAAATTCTTTCCACTTTTTAAGGTCCAATTAAAGAGCTGGTTACTTCCAATAATCAGGAAGCCCTCCTAATTATTCTGGCTTACATGTGTCTCTTCTACTTGTGACTACATATATAGTCAATGATGTATATATAATGTATATTATGTATGAAATGATATTACATCTCTCTATATATACATATATATATAATATCATGTGGGGGAATTTGTTTTATGTTCAGTTTGCCTCTCTATGTTGTCCTATGTCGTTTTCAGACAGAGATTACACCAGTGAAACACCGTGTTTGGTCCACCTCACTATCCCAGGAGGTCACTAGTTTCAGACCACAACCTGCATTGGACTTACATACTCCCAGCATCTGTGGGAAAAATCAAACATTCCCAGGCAGTTTTACCTATTAGTCAATCTTCTACAGGATTCTAGAACAATGTCCCTAATAGAAGAAATATAAACCAAGCATTACTTCTGCAAAGTACACATGCAGGTAGTCTTGCAAAATTCCTGTCTCACTAGTTATGCCTCTGCTGACTCAGAGTTTGTGGAGTCAGGAGGTAGGAGGCAGTTCCCAGGGGCATCTGTGGAAGCTCCTGCAGAGCCTTAGCCTTTCCCAGGGGTGCTGTCATCTGTGCTGTCATCTGCGACCTTTCAGCCACTGCCTGCACATTCCCCGAACAACTAGAGTTCCTACGGAAAAAGATCTTTCTCTCTCTCCTGTGGACCCACTGTGCCTCTCTCTTCCATCTCATACATGTTCTGTGGGTGATATGAGATATTACCCAGTGGTTTAGAGGTTTGTGCAGACTCTTTCTTCTTTGCTGGTGGAGAGTTCCTCCCATGACAAAGGCTGAAAATGCCACATAATTGCTTCCCTGGGCTCCCTTGCAGCGAGGGTGTGAGTCTGTGGCCTAATCCTGTTCAAAGAGACCTGGGGGAAAAGCGTCTGGGAAGCTTCTCTAATACAAAGGGACACATGGAAACAAAAATGCCTTTTCTTCGTCACTGGGAATGGTGCCTAGATATGCTGAGTCATCTTGCGATCAGCGACACGGCAAGGTGGCAAAGATGCTGATGGAAGCACTTGGGGTCTTTGACATATGTTCCAGTCACCGCACCAATCCTGGATACTAACTGCCTTGGAACATCTGGTTGGTGTCAACCCCATTTGGAGGATGTTCTGTTACTGGCACTTGAAAGAACTCTAAGTGACACAGGGGTGTCGGAAGAGGGGTGGCTGCCCACTTCAGAGTTGCTAGCCCTCTTTCTCTAAAGCAAGCTCCTCAGTTCCTTTGCATGTAGATCTCTGGACAGCCTGCACTGCGGTCAGCAGACACATCCAGACAGGTCTGAATTTGCAGGGAGTGTGGTTCGGGCTTAGTGGGGGACTCTGTTTTATGTGCTCAAAGTAATTCTCATTCTAATTCTTGGCCTTTTAGTCTTGAATGTTTTCCTGCAATAAGCACTACATGTAGGCTGTTATTTTTCTTTTAAATAGTAAAGCAATTTGTATGCTTGATCATATTTAGAAGTATGTTGTAAGTTGATTGTTATAAATATAAGAATTATTCTTAAAAATCCAGAAACTTGTATTCAAATACGTGGAGTTGTCTTGGCTGGAAGGTTCAGTTGGATGGAGCATCTTCCCAGACTCCAAAAGGCTGCAGGTTATTGAACGGGTCAGGGCACATTCCTAGTGTGCAGGTGTGGTGTCCAGTCGGGGTGCATGTGAGAGGCAATCAATCCACGTTTCTCCCTCACTCTCTCTCTCAAATCAATAAAAACATATCCTTAGATATAGATTTTTTTAAAAAATGTATGGAGTCAAACATAGTCCTAACTTTTATCACCTAATTGAAATATTTGAAAATAATTGGCAGGTTTTTAGGAACAATTAATAGCAGTTAAACAAGACTCCAGAGAACAAACATTTTATTTGCTACATTGGCTCCTAGTACATCTCCAGATGAGACATTTACTCCTTGTTAATGTCGTAGTATTAATTTGTGTTCTAAATTAGGTGGAGAGACTGCAGGATAGATAGACTGGACATTTAATATTTCTTTCCAAACCTTTAAAATACATGCAAGTGTTAAATTGTTCTTTGACCTCTCTTTACAGAATGAGAGGAAAGCTGCTTAATCGGTCACTTCTACAAGGAACAACTCCAGCTCTATCCACCTGTGCAAAACACTTGGGGGAAAAGGGAACATTTCAGCCAGTCCTCTGAGAATGTGTTTCGGACTCTGAGGCCATGCATTGGAATGACCGAGCTTTTCGATTCTCCTGGAGGTTGGGGCAATGGGGAGATACAGTCTTTGTTTGTTTCCTGAAGAAGATACCAAGTAACCAAGGGGAAAGCTCTGAATTGTTACAGTTAGGGAAAATAAACCTGTATCTCTGCGTGTTACAACTACATATTGTTATCAAGAATGCTGAGCTTCCTGAACGTTGAAGTGGTATCCCAAGAGGAAAGACTGTTAAATAGAGATTTGGAAATTATCTCTTGGAAGAGATTAACTAATTTAGTAAGGAAATAGCGGGTGAAATTGCAGTTCTGCACCAGTCAGAAACTAACCCTGGTCGAAATAAGAATTAGATAAATTTTTCATAAAGCTGTTACCAGAGGGCTTGACCCCTCCCCCGTTGGGAACAGCCTTTGGTTCGTATTCCATCATTGAGATCCCTAGGGAGGGGTGACTGGTGTCCCTGACCTCACCCCCGGGGGCAACACTGTCAGTGTTAAAGAAAAGGCAGAGGAGAGAGCGTGAAAAACGCAGTCACGAAACTAGAGCAGAAAGAAATCTGGGGAGTCAAGTCATCTTAGTTTTTACAAATGAGAAAAAGCATCCAGGATCTCAACGCGGACACAGCCTCGAATTTCTCGATCCATTCCGTTCATGTTCCCTTAGTACACCACAAGGCTCTTCGGAGACTGAAGAAAAAAAAATAAAAGGAGGTGCTGCGACGTTGTATATCAATGATGTATATGAATTTGCATGTTGTTACTTCTAACAACAGGAAAACGAAAAGGAATTTCTATAGCCTTATAAGACTTCACCAAAAATGCCAGAATACCTCCCACCTCCCAAATAACAGTCTCACTTAGGCATGAAGGACTGACACAAATGTCATCGTCACTAGAAGAAACGTCCTTCTCGCCACCGCACCTTCAGGGTTCCGACCAACAGTGTTCAAAGACAAAGGGCTGGGCTACATGGGGGTTGAAGCCCAGCATTATTAGGACTTGTGCGATGACTGGTTTGGAAAGGGCTGGGCAAGCGGGGAGAGTCAGCTCGCTTGATGGCAGGAGTTCTGAGACAGAGAGAAACAGAGAGCAGAGAGAGAGAGAGAGAGAGTTAGGAGCAAACGTGCATCGCCCGCGTTTCAGGCAAGGACCTGCTGGTGAAGTGGAGTCAGACTCGCTGTTTGTGCTGACGGAAAGTGCTCCTCTCCTGTCTGTGAGAGGCCTGGTTTTAACAGGTAAGGCCAATTGCCCTTCCCTTTTTCTTGTTTTGCAAGCATTACCTAATTACTCTTAAGTTCATTCATTCAAAGACCTTTAGAATTTTGAGAAAAATCACCTAAATTCTGGAAATAAGACAAGTGAGCAGCACATCCTTTTAATGTTATCTTGGGATTGTAAGAAAATGTAATTAGCTCATTGCTTGCTATTGATGAAAGCTGGAACACCTAATAAACAATTACTTGTTAAGTTGTGCATTTTTGTCTGGGAGAGATGCAAATAGTTTCTGTTTTGGGAAACAGATCATCTCTAAAATTATGGTCTATTGGGAATTCCTCAGTTTAAAAAAGGCAACAACAAAACTTGGCAATCTTATCCTAGCATTTATTTGTTAAATTTTTGCTTACATATACTGAATTTTTCATATGCTCTCTGCGTCAATCGTAACATCTTACTGGTGTTGTCGTTAATGACCTTTGATATGTGTTTATTTTGTATTTGCTGGAGAGTTTGATGTTACCTTTTCACAAATTATCTTTTAACAGAATCATCTCTTCCTAGTATCCCTTCTCCTGTTAACATACCTTGGGCCTTGATTCCTCTGTGTATTGAAGACAAATAGGGTGCTCTGTTTGACACTAACATGCCAACATACCAGCCTATTAGTATTGTTATATTAATCAACTCTCTATATACAACTGTAACGCTTTTTAAATTTACATGGCATCCCAAACAAACAAACAAACAAACAAAAACAATGCCGCTGCTTTGAGAGGTCAAAGAAGGTGCTTTTTAAAGTTGGAAGTGCATTTAGAGGAAGTGGCTGGAATAGGATGCACCATTCCTACTGCTTTCCACCGGCGTGCTCTGTCCAGCTGAAGGGAAGGGGCCAAACAAACAGCATTCCCATTTCTGCCAAATGGCTCTGGTCACCGCTTTCGCCTCGCCAGGGGCCGGGCCCCTGCTATAGACTCTGCGGAGCTGAAAGCTGAATACAGAATACTTTTCTATGCCTCTTGCCTGTGCAGCAGGCTTGTCTGGCCCAGATCACACTTGAATAGATGAAAAGAATCCGTTTCGGCCTTGGCCAGAGGCCTGCAGTGGAAGCCACAAAGGCGCTTACAGACACACTGGAGTAGAAGGGC